>CM056560.1:21380045-21417713 GCA_029721515.1 Synanceia verrucosa | reverse complement strand
ACAGTTAATAATTTGCTTTATTTCTTGGTAATTGGGGCACCTGAGGTTATTTGAGTAGGTAGGCACCTTGTGGACCAGCATGCACCTGGGTGGGCCTATGGTTTTTTACCAGTGCAAAGGAGGCACCGGCAGTCATGATTTCCTTTGTTCTTTTGTTTGTTCATTAATTTGGAAATAAAATGCAACAAAATGCAGGATCTAGTTTGGACATTCATCTTCTTTTGCCTGCGTTAAACCACATCCCCATGGTGCATCAGTGGCCTTTTGATTATGTTTGGTCTAAAGTTTAATTTGTATATTATTTTTTTTTTTTTTGACAAATGGCCACTACATTATCATCTTAAACTGTGAATGATAAAATATTTCTCATCCTTTGCTAAAGTATAAACACTTTTACAAATATGTCACTTTCATCGTTTGGAGAAGACAGATAAATATGCCTAAATCACCTAATCAGTGGAGCCACGTTTACTTTACCTTCTCTGATAGCAGTCACCATGTAGCCTACGATTAGGCTACTTATTGAGCCACTGGCTAAAAATGACAACTAGTTGGTTATTTAGTTTAATCTATAAATATTTCTCCTAAACATCATATTAATCCTTCACTTAGCCTGCTTAGCTGTAATGATCAGACTGTCTATTGTTAAATATGTGACTGATGACTATGTCTAAGGGAAAAAAAGACCAGACACATGTAGTATGATTTGGTTTATCAATTCAAGAGTTGTCTTCTCTTTAAAAATAAAAAAGGATTCAGACTTTAGCAATATAAAAATAACTTAATAGAATAATATGCAAAAGTGTAAATGAAAGCAATAATGTGGATCTTGAATATGATGGTAAAAATGTATATGTTGTATCAGACAATCTATGAATATATTTGGTTACTTCTTACACTATAGCATATAATACATTCTGAATGTTTGTATTCAAATCCTAGTGAACGATGCGAATGGGCGGGGCTTGTGTACAATGATGTCACTTGTGACGTCACAATCCTCCTGAACCGAGGTTGTGAAAGGAGGCAGTTTGCAGAGGTTAGTCACTCCCGGTCCTCAAACCAATGAGGAGTACTGGGGAGCTCTGACCTTTGGTCGTGGAGCTGCTGGAGATCAGTGGGTAGCCTTTTATGCTGCTTCTGTTCATCTCCTGGAGATCAGTTGGTAGCTTTTTGTGCTACCCGAGTTTATCTCCTTGAGATGTCCAAAGCAACGCAAGTCTCCAGCCTGTTTCCTCCCAGGTCGGAGCTCTCCGGTGCTTCGTTAGAGGCTGGGAGGGGTAGAGGACAAGCCCTCGGAGGAGGACTTGTCCTCTACCTGCTTTTCTATGTCAAACAGAAAACATCAGATTATTCCAGCATATGTCACAGCTCAGTGACTGTCTCCAGTTGTGTAAAGTAAATAACAACATTTGTGTAACTGTAGTATTTATTACTTAAATGGACTGTAGCCTGCTGGTGACTCTCTGGACTAAATAGGTCTGCTTTTCTGGGCTGGTGAAAACTACTGATAATACAATATGCTAGGATATACATCATTTAAAAGTTGAGTATTTGTTCTGCTAATTCTAAGCACACTTTATCCTGTCTTGTTTGACTGAACTGATCAGATCAATGAATGTGTTTGATAAGGTGCAGGAAATAAACACAACTGCACTGTAATTCTCTGACTTTAGGAATGCCTACTACAATATATAAAAAACTGGATAAAATTTTATTCAACTTCATATGGAGAAATAAATGTCATTATCTAAAAAAAGAGGTACTATCTAACACGAGACAAATGGGGGTTTGGAGGTCCTAAGTACTGAAACATTAAATAATACTTTTAAAATTAAATGGCTGACGAAATTGATGAAGGAGGAAGATAATATTTGGAACGCTTTCCCAAAATATATTTTTAATTCAATTGGAGGACTTAAATTCCTATTGAAATGTGATTATAATCCGGATAAATTACCTGTGAAATTAGCAAATTTCCACAATCAAGCTGGCATGGAAAATGGTGTACAAACATAATTATTACCTTTGGAATAACAGGAGTATTCAGTATAAAAACAGATATTTATATGACAAAATCTGAGTCAATAATGGGATTATTTTAGTCTCACAACTCATGAAGACTGATGGGCAACTGTTGTTATATGAAGAATTTATTGACAAATTTGGTATTGCAGTTACACCAAAAGAATATGATATAATCTTTAATGCTATTCCAAGGAATGTAGCACAGCTTCTTGTGGGCTCTAGATCCCAGATCCACATGACAACTTCTATAAACAGTATTTCTCTGGAAAATATTGATGTCACAAAAACAATAGTTCAAATAAATACATTAGAAATCTTTTGGTAAACATAACTGTTCCTTCTGCTAAAGTTTTGTGGTCGTCTCTTTATAATGATATAGACTGGAAGAAAAATGGGCTGGTCAGTAGTAAATTTTGTCTAAACAATAAGATTAAGGAAATATCTTTCAAAATTATACACAGAATATATCCAGCCAAAAAAACCTTTAGAAAGATTTAACATTGATATTGAATATTCCTGTGATTTCTGTGGCTTGAGTGAAGAATCTGTTTCACATTTATTTTATCACTGTTTGTATTCACAAATGTTTTGGTTAAATGTACAGACTTTTATCCAAGGAAGAGCCGGACACTCACTGCAGCTGCAGGAGAGGGAGATTTTTCTTTACTTTGATGACAGCAGGCTGGAAAAGGACTTGTTTTTTTTGTGGAAAAATTCCACATTCATAAAAGAAAATGGTCTAACAACAAACCCAACTTCACTCTGTTTTTGCAGGAACTTTATCAGTACAGCACCATTGAAAACCTTATAAGGCATTAAAAACAAATTTGATTTTGGAAAAAATTGTAGTTAATTAATATGCTTTTTGGAATGTTTTATTTATTGATCAGTTATTTATTTTTCTGTGTATATATGAATATATGTATGGATATAATGTTTATATATGTCTATATGTATAGATGTAAGTGTATATATATGTGTATATGATTTTTTTACATATACTCTTAATATGATTATATATAAGTTTTGTATTTCTTACCCTGGCTAAACAGTTTTGTTATGTATATATTTGTTAATAAAGTATGAAATAAACACAACTGCACTGTAATCACGTGTGTGTTTTGGAGTGAGTTTACCAAAAGCTGTTTAACAGTGTTTACAGTTACAAACGCTGCACTACTGCCCCCTACTGGTCTGAACAGGCTCCAACACTGATCCACAGTGGACCAACAGATTAATGGATGATCTGATATCACCAAGTACTTAACAGTCCTGGACAAATGTCAAAGTTTTTAGAGTTAGGGTAAAGCTTAGGGTTAGTGCTCCAGGACTATTGTCTCAGTTGTCCAGGACTGTTAATTACTAGGTGATATCAGATCGTGCTGTCTTGTACATAGTCTTAACATCTGCTGCAATACATACATACAATACATTTCCTGTTCATATAGTCTGATCATTACAGCTAAGCAGGCTAAGGGAAGGGTTAATATGATGTTTAGGAGAAATATTTATAGATTAAACTAAATAACCAAGTAGTTGTCATGTTTAGCCAGTGGCTATTAGGAAAAAGCAGGTGGTTTATCTCAGGGCACTTGTGATTACTTTCCCTTACTTCAAATGTGAATGGTACTTGCCCTAGAATCTTCCCAGATTTCACCACAGGGCAAATGATACTTGTACTAGTCTTTTCCCGTACTTTACCTCTCTGGGCAAATGGTACTATGGTAGTCTCTTCCCGTACTTTACCTCTCTGGGCAAATGGTACTTGTTCTAGTTTCTTCCCGTTCTTCACTATTTGAAAGGTACCTGCAACCAGCTTCCCTACTATAAGCAGTATTAAACCAGTAACAAGTGTCTGACTCCCAAAAATATACCTTTCACCTGCTTTCCTGCGTGGTCTTAGATGAGAGGAAGCGATGACAAGGAGGTCGAAGAGATTCTCAGTTAAAACCCCTATTTAATGAGTGAGACAAAGAATGTTGGGACAGATCTGGGTCTTGAGGCCTTGGGCGGTCCAAGAACCTCGCACAAGGCTAAGTCCAATCCTTTTATAGCTTTTACAAGTTTCACTTTCTAACTAGGCGTAGTCTTCAGGTCTTCGGGGTGTTGGATGTCATCAGTTCTTCTCTTCATTGGTTGATATTTGGTGCAAAAGGGCGTCCCGAGGCGACACACTGGCCCTCCAAAGTGTTATTGTGTGCCCACCGGAGATATCTCCAGCCAAAGAGATAAGGACACATTCCTGTACTCTGTGAATCTCTGTTCTTTGTCTGAAAACCATGAAACTACTTTTACACATTTCATTATGCATAATAAAGCATTTCAACATATTTATCAGAATAAAATAGTAAACCTCACAACTAGTAAAACTGTATATGACTGAATACATCATAACATTATAAGTGTGTATAATTAAAACAAACCATAACTAGTAAAAATATCTGATAATAACAAACCATAACTAGTAAACATGTCTATGCTTAAAACAAATCATAAAATAGCACAAGCATGACCTTTCACATTTCAACAGGCCTATCTATCATGTTAGGGAAAACAGAACCTCTTTTTCCCGCTGTGTGAAACCTTCCTATTGTCTCCTGGAGATACAAAACCGCAATGAGCACAAATGTATTGGTTACAAAATGCTTAGGAACTGTACAGGCTGAATCAACAAGAGTCTGGAGGAGAATACATTGTAATTTTACCATGCACTCTGAGTGTGTGAGACCTAGGCAGTAGGATGAGAATGATGTGACCTTAAAGTGAAAAACAATTCCAGTCTGCAGCTTTTATGTGCAGCTGAAAAACCATCATTTAAGCAACGCCTCTGGTTATATGATTTTTAAACTCATGCTAATGAAAATATAGCTACAATCTGACTAAATGCATACACAAAATCCTAACATGGCTCAATAAGTAGCCTAATCGTAGGCTACATGGTGACTGCTATCAGAGAAGGTAAGGTAAACGTGGCTCTACTGATTAGGTGATTTAGGCATATTTATCTGTCTTCTCCAAACAATGAAAGTGACATATTTGTAAAAGTGTTTATACTTTAGCAAAGGATGTGAAATATTTTATCATTCACAGTTTAAGATGATAATGAGCGATTTGTTGCAACATCCCATCTTCGTTCCATTGAAAGACATTGCTGAACGCTCTGACTTATGTCTTAAAGATGGCGCCCATGATTTGAGTTGTTGTAACTCTCTCTTTATATGGCTGATCTCTTTTTGGTTTTGTCCTTTACCTTCAATTTTCACAGCAGTGACTTATTCCTTTCATCTTACTGTCAACAGAATAAAGGAAAATACAAAAACAAATAATACTGGAACATTGTGCTAATATGTAATCCCTAAAATGTAGAACATTATGAAGTAATTACATTAAATATGGTGTGTTTGTACTGTGTACTAGTGCTTATGGCCAATCATTAGCATGACTATACGCTGCACCCCCAGTGGTACCAACTTTAGAACAGCACAACTTTGATCTTGCTTGAAGTACAGGAAAAAACATGACAAAGACAAATAATTGAAAACTGAGTAATGTTTTTTTCTACAATAAATTCGTCATTATTCCAAATACAAAAGGCATATTGTGTAAATATAGTATAAATAGTAAAATGTCTTTGTTTGGCTGCCATAGGGGAGGACAGAACATCTTTATGACTGGCTCCCCTGCACCTTATGGTTTGTGTATTTACTTTTGGTTATGTACAGTTACATCTGTTTTATTCCTGTGTTCTGTGTATCTTTGTGCTTCTGTTGGTCACTTCAGGTTCAGTATGTATTGTCAAATTTACAAATGCATTTTAGCAACAATTAATGGTGAGATCTGAGATTGCAAAACTCTCTTGCGCCCCCCTCCATTTTGAAAACTTTCCCTCAAGGAAACTAAACTGGTAACTGCTCCTAAGATGGATCATAAGATTACTCTCTAAAAGTTCAAGAAGTTCAAAATGTTAAACAAATTAAAGCTGTCTTCTTGTTTTCCAGCTTAGGCATTTCCAGTGGACACTCACTATATATATATATATATATATATATATATATATATATATATATACATACATATATATATACACACACGTACATACGTATGTACGTGTGTGTATATATATATGTATGTATATATATATATATATATATATATATATATATATATATATATATATATATATATATATATATATGTGTATATATATATATATATATACACATATATATATATATATATATATATATATATATATATATATATATATATATATATACATATATATATATATATATGTGTATATATATATATATATATAGCCTGATGGGATCAGTTTAATCCAGATTTTTTGGATCAAAGTGATCCCAATCCTACTAAAAGCTCTGAAAAACCCAAACCAAAGGTTTGATCCAGATCAAAACCCAGATTGGATTACATGATCTAATCTGATTACATAATCTGTTTTTTCTTTTAAAAAAGCCATTTTGAAGATTTGATCCAATCCGTTATCCAAAATCTGAGTGGATTCCTTTTGAAAAACTGGGCCCTGGTTATTATACAGAAGCATTAAGGTTAACTGTTGTTTTATGAACTGGAACAATTGATACAACCTGTCATCCTTAAGTCCAGTTTCTAATACATTGATCTGAATGATTTTTATTTTTAAAAAAGACAAATCCTTTGTTTTCTTTTAACTAAAAATGACTAAAACTAGACAAAAACTATCACATATAGAAATGACTAAAATGTCACCAAAACTAAAAAGTATTTTCATTCCAAAAGACTTAAGACTAAATCTAAAATGGCTGCCTAAAACAACACTGGTTTTACTGTAATTCTCCACTAACTTTTGAGATTTTTTTAAGCTCCATACTGGAAAATAACAAAGTAACACAGTACAAAATAAACAATTACAACAAAATAGGAGCAAAACAGACATGTAGTCTGACTAATTAAAACAAATGAAAAATAGAAACAAGTACCTCACATAACAGCAAATCTAGCTTTGGTTATTTATCAATGCATAGAAGTTAATGTGAGTTAACATTAACATATCGTAATATAAACTTTCTAAACTGTTCATATGGATATTACTACTGACTAACCTCTATTCCCTTATGTTTTCTCAGTGGCAAGACCTGTGTGTGTGTGTGTGTTTTTCAGTATATTGTGTTTTCTTTAATAAAAAATGTAAATGAAATTGTCTTATTTTATCATCCCCATGATATTTATTTTGATATGATCAATATGTGAAACTGGTGAGTGTGACCCAGTTAGTCCTCATTTAGTTTTGGCTAACAATTATATTTTAATAATAATACATTTTATGAACAGATTGCCTGTCACGTTACCTGTTACTCAAAGACACTGTACATCAAAGGTGACATAAAAGCACAATATTTGAAAAGATCATAACAGTATCTATATAAAAGCAATCAAACATTAAAAGCAATTCTGAATAAGTGAGTTTTTTCCAGGGATTTGATTCTGGGTAGGTCTGAGCAGGTGTGAATGTTTATGGGCAGAGTGTGGGGGCAGCAACAGTAAAAGCCCCAGGTCCGGTTCTTGGTTCTGTGTGAAAGGGAGAGGAGGTGGGCATCAGAGGATTGAAGGTCCTGATGGTTTTGGTGGAATGTAGAGCTGGATGTTGACAGTGAAGCAGTGGAAACGGACACCGTGATGATAACTGAGGTAAGTGGGAGTATGTACAAGAGCCATTCATATGAAGTAATATCAACCCATTTATACAAAGTAATATAAAGTAGAATTCATAAACAACCATCATTTTCATGGAGGATCACCCAGACACTGGATTCTTCAGATACAATGCAACTGATCAGGGTTAGGGTGGGGTAAGTGAAGAACTACTGATTATCAACACAAAACATGGTCTAAGTGGCCTGAAATGACATTTGTGACTTATAATAAGCCAAAACTAAATTGTCACTAAGACATTTGTCCACTATGTCAACCAAAACAGGTTTTAATCATTTTTATGCAGGTGACCATTCATGGCCTCTTGAAATCTATACCTGACACTAGGGGTTGGTCAATAAAGGTAAAGCTTTAAATTTTGTCATAGAGGTAAACCAAATACATCATCGGAAAGGTCTTATCAAGGAGGATAGTATGATGTCAGTCTAAGGGCTCTATGCCAGTCCTGCTTTGAACTATTGACCTTTGAACTCTGCCTTTTCTGCATTTTCTAAGTCATCTAGCTCAACAACAGAATTACCTACAATCATGACAGTCACATTTTTGGAAAGGTCTTGATTTCCTTTATCATGTGGGGTATGGTTTTGTGTGTTCACCTATAGCAGGCGTCACTAAATATGGTAAAAACACATTTTCAGCTATTTAACATGTTCTTTTTAAAATTCTGACCAAACAGCAGTGTTCCCCATCCACTAAAACCCCTGACTACACTTTCACTTTTATATGAAGTACTTCCACTAATGAGAAAAAGGGGTTATAAATAAAAAACTACAATTCCCTATTGCAGCGCAATACAACATGATAGGGCTGACCGTTAAGTATGTAGTTTTTCCGGTTAGCTAGTTGTCAGAATCAGAACAGGGTTTTTCAACAGAACTACAGTATAAAATGCCGACTAGCTTCCTAACAAATATGCTAGAGCAGAACTACCATCCGTGTTGCAAAAGGCAAAATACATCGTCTTTGGTCAATATTAATCCCTAAAATGTTGTTCGGTGAGGCGCGTGCACGTTGCTATGGTAACCATATAAGCTGCTGTGCGCACATGGAAGACGGAAGTCAAATGCGTTATCTTACTTATTTTATCAATAATACCCATTTACTATTTATATTATTATTATTATTACAATTATGTTAATCCCCCAACCCCCTCAACATTACATTTCCAGTTTCCATGTTTAGATTGTGATTTTAAAAGAGATTAGATTATTTGGTATTGATGCATGGACTTTGTTGTCTTTGAATAGTGGCTTTATCTCGTACTGTACACAGCATATATCCATGAGAATTCATTTCTCCAGTAGTGTATGGATGTCAGCTAATATTTTGGATACCAGAGGCCTGCTGTTAATTGTTACATATACTAATACAGCATGCTATTAAAATCATGTGTTCCTGACTAATAGCTATAATTAACAAAGTGTTTCTGTACATAACTAAATAAATCACAGTATACATACCTACCATCACAGCAATGAAAATAACAACTCAGCATTTCCGTAAACATTTTATTTTTAAAAAGAAAACAATACTCCAGTATGAACAACTTCACATGTACAGTAGAGCACAGTTGACAGAAGTAGTTGAAAAAATGGATTATTCATAGACAAAGTAACATCATTGATTTCATTCAATAGTCAGTTCAGCATGATATGTACATAGTGTAATAGGTTCAGTGTCACTGTGAAAAAGTGAAGTAAATAGTAGAACTTGAGGAGAACTGTGAAGCTGTCTGTAAGAGGGGTCACCAGCGTCTCCACTGCCTCAGGAAGCTGTCCTTCTTTCACGTGGATAAAACCATGATGATCCTGTTCTATCATGCTTTTATTGAGTCTGTCCTATCTTTCTGCTTGGTGTCATGGTTTGGAGGTCTGACTCTGAAGGACAGAAACAGACTGAGCCAAATTGTTAAATGGTCCAGTGGACTCATTGGTGAGCCTCAGCTGAGCCTGGAGTCCCTGTACACCAGGCAGCTACAGAGGATTGCCAGCTCCATCACAGTTGATAACTCTCACCCTGTGTCTGCTGAGTTCCAGCTCCTTCCATCCGCTCAGAGGTTCAGGGTCCCAAGGAGCCGAACCAAGCGGTACAGGAGCAGCTTTGTTCCAGCCGCAGTTGGTCTCTTAAATAAGTCACAGCTTCACTGCACATATTTATTTATCTATTTATGGAAGTTTTACCCTGTTGTCTTATTTAACCCTTAAGAGTTCCTGGGACCATTTTTGTCCATTTCATTTCTTAATTTCAAATCATTTTGGCTGTGTTGAATGAATAAAGCACAAACTTGGCAAAGGATATTGTTGTGGAAATATTTTATCAGGATGTTTTAATTTCCACAGGGTTCTTTAACTACACAAAAGTCTGGTGAATAAACTTCACTGATTCAGTTGCCCAGAGAAAGTTGCTCTTTTATTATCTGTCTGCAGAACAGAGATGAGATTTCAAACACACAGCTCAGAGAGTTGTGACTGAATGCCCACACAGAATGTCAGGAAAAACAGTATTTATGCACGTCTGATACATACATGCGTACGTGAGTTCCTGCTGACAGGCAATACCGTCATAGTGAGAAATGAACATGCTATATGCTTTGATGTAGGCAGAGTCCACATGTTTATCAGGCCTGACGGTGAGGAAAAGGCATCCTGCACACACACTGTTCTCTGTGAAGACTAAACAAGATAACTTCTAGCAACATCATCATGAGTTCACACATAACAGCTTCTGACACATTCTGCTAAATTTCTCTCACATTCCCTCCTTTTGTTCCTATAGGAACACCTGAGTAAATACAGAGTTTACTGAAAGCATCAAACATCAGATTGAACCTTCCGCAAGTTGTTGAGATCTAACAACATTAAGATGTCAGTAACAGGAAAAAAAAAGAAAAAAGTTATATTTGTTCTTGCGAGAATAGAACTCTCTGGTTATAGCAAAGCTGAGACAGACAGAACGGGGATTGTAGAATTACACAAGTGATATTACATTACTGTATATTAATCAGTACAGATAACAACCATCATCCACGATGAAAGAAAAGACTCATTATAACTTTATGATTCTCAAATGTCCATGCTGTAAAACAAACAGATTCAATGCATCTCAGTTCTTCTCAGAGGTCACACCTATCAATGGTTACACCGCAAATTCAGGCAAAAACCCTTTTCTAGGGAAAAATTCCTGAATGACCCTCTCATAGAGCCCAGAGGAGAAAAACCCCATCGGTGTCAGATGAGGGGAAAACACCTCTGTGGTCTCCATGGGAACGATCCCCATTCTGGGCTTGCAGTGAACCTGGTTGTAACACAGAATAAACAGACATTAGAATCATCATAAAGGCATTATAGTCACATGAATATTTATGAAAATGTTGAAAAGTTGACTGTATGCTGGTGCAGATGTCTTTAGATTTCTTTGTTTCTTGTTCGCTGTTCTGGCATCATGGTTTCGTTGGAACAGAGCGTTTACTTTCACCATCTGTTCAGTTGGTGACTTGGCACGTCACATGTAGCAGGGAGCGCTTTCACCTCCTCCTGATATTGTGGATCTCCAGGTGGTGGGTCAGTTGGAGCTGGTACTTTTGCAGTTGGAAGTGTAGATTCATGTTGCTCTTTCTGCAACCTTCACTGTTGTGTCCGTGGTGAGGAGGATCTGGAACGGGCCTTGCCAGCGTCTGTGTTTCCATCTTTTCCTTCTGAAGTCTTTCATGACCACGTAGTCTCCTGGTTGGAGCCGATGCAGTGGACCTTCAGCTTGACCAGGGAGTGCAGCAGACACTTGTTGTCTCAGTGATGGCTCCCCTTTATTAACATCATTGCTCGTCGTCAGATCCTGGTGGTAGGATGGACAATCCCTCCATTTCAGCTGAACACTGGGCCATCTTCTTTTCCAGTTGAAATCAATCTGACCCCTTTTGAGGTACACTGGTTAAACTGGCTGTCTGTATCCTGGATGTCTCATTTCCACCTGCCTCCAGTGTGTCTGCAAAATACAATAATAGCAAAACAACACAACAAGCAACAATAGAAAACATAGACAAAACAATCCATTAAGTGTTATTCTTACTCAAAACTTCCTGCTCTAATTTCAAAATAAAAGCCCTTCGGTGTTTTTGTCTGTTGATAGAACTATGTTTATTAACACAAGACCTTTATTTTGACCTACCGTATGTATAAGAATAAATACTCAGTGCAAGCTTGACTAGCTTTATGGAAATAGACAATGAGCCAGCCCGATGTATAGAGTTTATTCTGAAGGACCAACTGGACTGACATCTGCGTTCAATCTTCAGTCTTTTGTAAAATTCACTAACATCCCACCTGTGAGATATTAATGAGTCTATATAGTGACCTTGCTGCTGTTAACACTACAAGCTGTATATCAGAAACATTTAGCCTTGTTATACTTAAAATATATGGATAGTTCAAAGTCATTACCAAAAACCAATAATAGCCATAACGCTAATGTGGCCTTCGATGAAATGGAGTTTGACACCCCTGTTCTAGTGGATATGGAGGCTTTAGCACACTGATTCAGGTGGTACCTCGTGTGTCCTCTATCCAGTCGGAGGGTCTCACCCTCTGTTGTCACTCTTTTGTATGGAGAGATGCTACCAGTACAGTTAGTGCACCGTAGTATGACACATGATCAAGATTTGTGAGGTCTAGAGGCGTCCCCCTGAGACCCACTATTGCAGGACCCTCAAACGTGTCCTGTGCAAAGCTTGAACAGTAAAAACCCTATACTGTTGTTGGTGGAGGCTCTGATCAAAGCAATAAGCAAGGCCTCAACTCAGATTAATTTGGAATCTGCGCAGATTTTTGCCAATTTTTACTTTTTCAACTTGACATTGGGGCTGCCAAACCTAGTAGATTACTTCATGTTAGTATTGCTGATGGCTAATTGTTACCATGACTATACACTGCCCACCCTCAGTGACTCAGTAACTACCCCTCTGTGTACGATGAAAGTTTCATTTCACATATACATATATATACATATACATATACATACATCAGACCATAGACTGTATATAACGAGTGGACGGAGCTATCATGAAGTCACCTGTTGGTTTGTGAACAACAGCAATGAAGCCCAGTCGTTTTGTGTTTCTTCACAGGACAACAAAAATCACACAAGCTTTCTGAGAAAAAGACTTTTCAACTAAATTCTTTATTTTGCTGTCTTTTTCCATGTACCACCAAGGCTCTAAGAATAGCTAAATCCTCGGTATGTTGTTAACTGGCTCTTTTAAAAGAACAGAGTGTAGCAGTGAGGGGCTCTATTGGCAGAAACTGAATATAATATGAAGAAGTTTTAGTAAGTTTTCTTCAGTGTATAAGAATGTTTCTATCATCTTATATTGAGCCGTTCATATCTACATATGGAACAGGATCTCTTCACCTTGTTTCTACACTATAGAATGGAAAAAACAGGTTCACTCACCATGACCGAGTGGGAACACAAGAGTTTCTCCATCAGCTCTTAAAATACCATGAGGCTGATCTGTGACCTGTGACATTAGGCTGTTTACACTCTCCAGTCACTTTATTAGGTACACCTTGCCAGTAAAAGGTTGGACCCCTTTTTTCCTTCAGAACTGTCTTAATTCTTGGTGTCGTCCTTTCTACGAGGTGTTGGAAACATTCCTCACAGATTCTGGTCCATATTGACATGATGGCATCACTCAGCTGCTGCAGATTTGTCAGCTGATCATCTATGATGAGAATCTCTTTTCCTCCACATCCTAAAGCTGCTCTATTGGATTGAGATCTGGTGACTGTGGACACCATTGGAGTCCAGTGAACTCACTGTCATGTGAACTGTAGCCTCAGTTTCTGTTCTTAGCTGACAGCAGTGTCACCAGGTGTGCTCTTCTTCTGCTGCTCTAGTCCATCTTCTTCAAGGCTCCAGTGCTGAGCTTCACACATGATATTCTGCATTCCTTGGTTGAACCAGTGATTATTTGAGTTTCTGTTGACTGTCTATCATCTCCAACCAGTCTGTCCATTCTCCTGTGACCTCTCACATCAATGAGACATTTTACTCACTGGATATTTCCTCTTTTCTGGACCATTCTCTGTGAACCCTAGAGATGTTGTAGTGAAAATCCCAGTAGATCAACAGTTTATGAAATACCAGTCTGTCTGGCACCAACAACCATGCCACGTTCAAAGTCTCTTAAATCTTCTTTCTTCCTCATTCTGATGCTCTGGTTGAACTTCAGCTCAGTGTCTTGACCACATCTACATGTCTCAATGCACTGAGTTACAGCTATCTGTGTTAACACGCAATTGAACAGGTGTACCTAATAAAGTGGCAGGGTTGTCAGCCTCTTGTAGTGAGTTTATAACTACAGAACAACATAAAGTGTTTCCTGTTTCACTCGGGTTTATTTTTCAGATGTGCACAGTGAGCAGATGGTGACTGTAGTAGCAGGTAGTGACCTGCAGGGGAGTTATGCTCCTCCTCACAGCACTGAGTCTGACACAAAGATTTAATTCAGTATTTACAGTATTCTAAAGACACTCTCATCAGGTGTTAGGAGCTCTTCACTCCTGCCACAGCACTGCTCTGAAACATGTCAGCATCCTGGCTGAAGTTCCTTCATGTTTGATTTGTTTTTTCACTGTGAACAAACTGCATAATCTAGAGTGAGACATACATTAAACATCAGGGTACCTAAGCTCAAACTGCTTTTAATAATCTTAGAAATATCAAGGTTATCCTCTTGTGATAATCACTCAGGTGCTGCAGAACTGTACTGTATAATCCTGACAGGTGTTTCTGTCCATGGATCTGCTCTGTTCATATTTAATGGAATTACTTCATAATGTTCTACGTTTTAGGGATTACATGTTAGCACAATGTTCCAATATTATTTGTTTTTGTATTTTCCTTTAAGATGAAAGGAATAAGTCACTGCTGTGTAAACTGAAGGTAAAGGACAAAACCAAAAAGAGATCAGCCGTATAAAGAGAGAGTTACAACAACTCAAATCATGGGCGCCATCTTTAAGACATAAGTCAGAGCGTTCAGCAATGTCTTTCAATGGAACGAAGATGGGATGTTGCAACAAATCGCTCATTATCTGTGGAGCTATTTATAAAGTTAGTCTTTGTTTTTAGTTTTAGTCCTAAATTGAGTTGCTAATTATGAGTACATTTGTTTGATTTAAATGTTTGCTTAATTTAAATAATAATAATAATAATAATAATAATAATAATAATAATAATAATAATAATAATAATAATATTTTGATAATAGTTTTTTGTTATTTGTTTAAGATATTTAGATTTGCACAGTTAATAATTTGGTTTATTTCTTGGTAATTGGGGCACCTGAGGTTATTCGAGTAGGTAGGCACCTTGTGGACCAGCATGCACCTGGGTGGGCCTATGGTTTTTTACCAGTGCAAAGGAGGCACCGGCAGTCATGATTTCCTTTGTTCTTTTGTTTGTTCATTAATTTGAAAATAAAATGCAACAAAATGCAAGATCTAGTTTGGACATTCATCTTCTTTTGCCTGCGTTAAACCACATCCCCATGGTGCATCAGTGGCCTTTTGATTATGTTTGGTCTAAAGTTTAATTTGTATTTTATTTTATTTTTTGGACAAATGGCCACTACATTATCATCTTAAACTGTGAATGATAAAATATTTCTCATCCTTTGCTAAACTAGAAACACTTTTACAAATATGTCACTTTCATCGTTTGGAGAAGACAGATAAATATGCCTAAATCACCTAATCAGTGGAGCCACGTTTACCTTACCTTCTCTGATAGCAGTCACCACGTAGCCTACGATTAGGCTACTTATTGAGCCACTGGCTAAACATGACAACTACTTGGTTATTTAGTTTAATCTATAAATATTTCTCCTAAACATCATATTAATCCTTCACTTAGCCTGCTTAGCTGTAATGATCAGACTCTCTCTATTGTTAAATATGTGACTGATGACTATGTCTAAGGGGAAAAAAAGACCAGACACATGTAGTATGATCTGGTTTATCAATTCAAGAGTTGTCTTCTCTTTTAAAAAAAAAAAAGGATTCAGACTTTAGCAATATAAAAATAACTTAATAGAATAATATGCAAAAGTGAAAGTGAAAGCAATAATGTGGATCTTGAATATGATGGTAAAAATGTACATGTTGTATCAGACAATCTATGAATATATTTGGTTACTTCTTACACTATAGCATATAATACATTCTGAATGTTTGTATTCAAATCCTAGTGAACGATGCGAATGGGCGGGGCTTGTGTACATTGATGTCACTTGTGACGTCACAATCCTCCTGAACCGAGGTTGTGAAAGGAGGCAGTTTGCAGAGGTTAGTCACTCCCGGTCCTCAAACCAATGAGGAGTACTGGGGAGCTCTGACCTTTGGTCGTGGAGCTGCTGGAGATCAGTGGGTAGCCTTTTATGCTGCTTCTGTTCATCTCCTGGAGATCAGTTGGTAGCTTTTTGTGCTACCCGAGTTTATCTCCTTGAGATGTCCTAAGCAACGCAAGTCTCCAGCCTGTTTCCTCCCAGGTCGGAGCTCTCCAGTGCTTCGTTAGAGGCTGGGAGGGGTAGAGGACAAGCCCTCGGAGGAGGACTTGTCCTCTACCTGCTTTTCTATGTCAAACAGAAAACATCAGATTATTCCAGCATATGTCACAGCTCAGTGACTGTCTCCAGTTGTGTAAAGTAAATAACAACATTTGTGTAACTGTAGTATTTATTACTTAAATGGACTGTAGCCTGCTGGTGACTCTCTGGACTAAATAGGGCTGCTTTTCTGGGCTGGTGAAAACTACTGATAATACAATATGCTAGGATATACATCATTTAAAAGCTGAGTATTTGTTCTGCTAATTCTAAGCACACTTTATCCTGTCTTGTTTGACTGAACTGATCAGATCAATGAATGTGTTTGATAAGGTGCAGGAAATAAACACAACTGCACTGTAATTCTCTGACTTTAGGAATGCCTACTACAATATATAAAAAACTGGATAAAATTTTATTCAACTTCATATGGAGAAATAAATGTCATTATCTAAAAAAAGAGGTACTATCTAACACGAGACAAATGGGGGTTTGGAGGTCCTAAGTACTGAAACATTAAATAATACTTTTAAAATTAAATGGCTGACGAAATTGATGAAGGAGGAAGATAATATTTGGAACGCTTTCCCAAAATGTATTTTAATTCAATTGGAGGACTTAAATTCCTATTGAAATGTGATTATAATCCGGATAAATTACCTGTGAAATTAGCAAATTTCCACAATCAAGCTGGCATGGAAAATGGTGTACAAACATAATTATTACCTTTGGAATAACAGGAGTATTCAGTATAAAAACAGATATTTATATGACAAAATCTGAGTCAATAATGGGATTATTTTAGTCTCACAACTCATGAAGACTGATGGGCAACTGTTGTTATATGAAGAATTTATTGACAAATTTGGTATTGCAGTTACACCAAAAGAATGTGATATAATCTTTAATGCTATTCCAAGGAATGTACCACAGCTTCTTGTGGGCTCTAGATCCCAGATCCACATGACAACTTCTATAAACAGTATTTCTCTGGAAAATATTGATGTCACAAAAACAATAGTTCAAATAAATACATTAGAAATCTTTTGGTAAACATAACTGTTCCTTCTGCTAAAGTTTTGTGGTCGTCTCTTTATAATGATATAGACTGGAAGAAAAATGGGCTGGTCAGTAGTAAATTTTGTCTAAACAATAAGATTAAGAAAATATCTTTCAAAATTATACACAGAATATATCCAGCCAAAAAAACCTTTAGAAAGATTTAACATTGATATTGAATATTCCTGTGATTTCTGTGGCTTGAGTGAAGAATCTGTTTCACATTTATTTTATCACTGTTTGTATTCACAAATGTTTTGGTTAAATGTACAGACTTTTATCCAAGGAAGAACCGGACACTCACTGCAGCTGCAGGAGAGGGAGATTTTTCTTTACCTTGATGACAGCAGGATGGAAAAGGACTTGGTTTTTTTTTTGTGGAAAAATTCCACATTCATAAAAGAAAATGGTCTAACAACAAACCCAACTTCACTCTGTTTTTGCAGGAACTTTATCAGTACAGCACCATTACAGACAGCATTGAAAACCTTATAAGGCATTAAAAACAAATTTGATTTTGGAAAAAATTTGTAGTTAATTAATATGCTTTTTTGAATTTTTTATTTATTGATCAGTTATTTCTTTTTTTCTGTGTATATATGAATATATGTATGGATATAATGTTTATATATGTCTATATGTATAGATGTAAGTGTATATATATATGTGTATATGATTTTTTACATATACTCTTAATATGATTATATATAAGTTTTGTATTTCTTACCCCTGGCTAAACAGTTTTGTTATGTATATATTTGTTAATAAAGCATGAAATAAACACAACTGCACTGTAATCACCTGTGTGTTTTGGAGTGAGTTTGCCAAAAGCTGTTTAACAGTGTTTACAGTTACAAACGCTGCACTACTGCCCCCTACTGGTCTGAACAGGCTCCAACACTGATCCACAGTGGACCAACAGATTAATGGATGATCTGATATCACCAAGTACTTAACAGTCCTGGACAAATGTCAAAGTTTTTAGAGTTAGGGTAAAGCTTAGGGTTAGTGCTCCAGGACTATTGTCTCAGTTGTCCAGGACTGTTAATTACTAGGTGATATCAGATCATGCTGTCTTGTACATAGTCTTAACATCTGCTGCAATACATACATACAATACATTTCCTGTTCATATATTCAGTATTTATCCTTGTTGTAAATTCATAATCACATTTGTATTTAAATCCATTATACTTATTTTGTATTTACAGTCAAAGATTTATTTCCTTCTTTTTCATAATTAATTCCTATTTTTATTTATTCTTGTACACTGAAAAGGGAGAAGCTCTACAACTTACATCCATCCATCCATTTTCTACCACTTATCCTCTCATAGGGTTATGGGGGGGCTGGAGTCTATCCCAGCTGTCTTAGGGTGAAAGGCAGGGTACACCCTGGACAAGTCTCCAGTTCATCACAGGACACATAGAGACAGACAACCACTCACATTCACATTCACACCTACACCTAGAGTCCAGAGTGTCCCCTGTTTTTCAACATAAGACAGCTGGGATAGGCTCCAGCCCCCAACCAAATGAAGGATACATCACTGTGGCCAACAATTCAATTTTAGTTTCATCTGACCATAAAACAGAAGACCAGAAGTCTTCTTCTTTGTCCAGATGGGTGTTTGCAAAGGCTCAGCAGGCTTTTGTGTGTCTTATCTGGAGAAGTGTCGTCCTCCTTGGTCTGCCTCCATGGACCCCAGCAGGGTTCAGTGTCTGCTGGACTGTCTGTCTTGAGATGTTGCCACCAGCAGAGCCCAGATTCACCAGGATGGTCTTGGTGGTGATCCCTGATGATTCTTCTTCACCTCTCTCACTATCCTCCTGGTCCACACAGGCGTCACTTTTGGCTTCCGACCACGTCCTCTTAGATTTTCCACAGTGCAGAACGTCTTTTCTTTTTTAATAATTTAAACTTGAAACAACTTGAAAACATGTAGATATGGCCTTTAAACCCTTTGCTGACTTGTGAGCAGCCACAATGTGCAGCTGTAGGTCCTCAGTGAGCTCCTTTGTATTAACCATGACCGTCCACAAACCAGCTGCAGAGAGCTGCTGTTTTTCACCTGTTGAGTTGATTCAAACATCCCCAACAAACAACAAACAACAAACAACCCCAATGAATCAGGGTAAATAGGATGCTTTAGAACATCCTATGAAATGGTATAGAACTTTGTGACAATTTAAAAAGAGTGTGAATAATTTTGGACGTGCACTTTTTGTTCAAATAGAAATAAAAACTGAGAATTTTTTTTTTTCCACAACGATACCTCTTGTACATCATCTTATTATCTTCTGGGCGACACCTTTGTCATGTCCAATCAAGAAAAATACTTGCTGGTTGATTCAAACAATAAATGAATGAATCTGGGCTCTGCTGGTGGCAACATCTCAAGACAGACAGTCCAACAGACACTGAACCCTGCTGGGGTCCATGGAGGCAGACCAAGGAGGACGACACTTCTCCAGATAAGAAGAAGAAGCCTGCTGAGCCTTTGCAAACACCCATCTGGACAAAGAAGAAGACTTCTGTTCTGCCTTAGGTTGAAAGGCAGGATCTTTTTTACATAAACTATGTCATATATTCCCTTTGTAACAATTGCTGTCAAGTGAAATGGTTAAAAAGTGAGCGAGAAGCAGAGAAAAAGATGATCTGAAGTCAGAGACACAGACTGGTGTAACTGGACAGAGGATGCAGTGCTATCTGTCCACCACTGGATGGCGCTCACTGACCATCCTTGCTCTGTCACTGTGAGGTCATGCAGGTCAACTGTCTCCCTGCTGCTCTTCACTGTCTTCAAGCACAGAGAAGCTGTTACGGTTCTTAAATAATGGATGACATAGCAGTGTAATTTGTCACCGTTTATCAGCTATTTGAGGACAAAGTGGTTTAAAAAACCTTTCAGTGCTGTCTGTGGCTCGCCTTTGACCAGTGTGGGCTTCAGACTGGGGATATTAGCTCTCATCATGCTGTAGTTAGAAAACATCTTGTAATGATGTTCAGTTTTACTTCCATGGAAAATCATAAATCATAAAGCTATGTCTTCATGGCTTTGGCTCATGAACTGTATTCCAGACAGAAATTACTCAGGACAAACCTCTGCTTGTGTAGCCCTACTAGCTGCTACATGTACTACTGACAAAAATACACTACTATTACTATTACTACCCCTGCTGCTGCTTTCACTGCAGGGCCAACCAGAGCATCTTTAGGGCCCTCAGCAGCATCTGATGACTCCCAGCCTGCCGCCTAAATGTGTCCAGGATCTTCACATTCAGGCAAACGAAATCACCAAAACTGATAAGATGCCACTTAAAAAACCAAACAAAGTTCACATGAATGATTATTTTACAGGCTGATTTCATCAAAAACAGATGATAGACAGATCTTTGCTATACACAATAGATGTTTGTTATTCTATCAATGCTCTGGATATTATATATACCTTTTAACTCTTTATAGTTCAATTATTTCCAAGAATCCTAAGAAGAAGGAGAGGGTGTGCACAAACTGATTCATGTGTTTTGCATAATTAAAAACATCCTTTATTCTATTTTTGTATTAAATGTTGTTGAAACCAAATGTGTCATGTTAGCTTGCTTCTGTAATAACATTTATCCATTATTCCTTCGTCTGAAATATAAAAACACAACTATGTGAAGTGTTTATCGCTGCTTGCTAATTACAGCACCACTGAGCTATTATGAAAGAATAAAACTATAAAGACTGTGATGTAAGAGTTAATGTGCCTCCTGGAATCTACGTTTCCATAGTAACAAAACATAATGCCTGTTAATATTGGGACTGGGCTGAAAATTCAATTACAGAGACACATGATAATGAAATAATATCATAGTGGCGTTGACTCTTAGATATGGCAGGGCACTCAGTGCTCAGAAAGATGGCGCTTCATAATGATGAAATAATCGACTCTTTCCTCCTTTATTGTCGTCTCAAAGAGGAGAGACTGTATCTCTGATTTATTCTGTGGGATATACTGGAAGTCCACTCTGTTTTTACATGAACTGAACGCTTGTTAAAGCTCCACCAATCATTATTCATAGTATGTCAACTAATGAAAGACTTACAGATCCACTCTGGTGACCAGCATGCACCAGGACCATGTTTTTTTTTTATTTACCCCTGTATTATTCCCCCTGTGACAGATCATATGGAAAAGGCCTGAAATGGTTTCAGACTGGTCTGCTGCCATAATAGAAACACCACCGGCCTACTGCCTCCAAGTATCTTCATGTTGTCATCTTGAGCTGTTTGCCATTCTAAGTATCATTTTGGAAAAGGTTTTCATGAATCCTCTAAAACTGTCACAAGCATCTTATGTTGTTGGCATAATAAAACATGTGAGTGATGACTGGATCTGCAAATGGACCCATGTGACCAAAGAGGGAGCACCACTTCCTCCCCAAAGCTGTCACAGGACGCTGTGAAGGGGCAGATGAAATATTAATCTTCTATCATTTATGATTCAGGGGGAGAGGGACTGCAAGCCAGAGAGAGAAAGAACGATTGTCTGGTAAAAATACATAATAAACCAAGATATCATCAGGAGAGAAGAAGAGGTGAAAGAGGAAGGAGAAAGAAAAGAGAGAAAGAAATGAATCACCCTTCAATGTCAATATCAACTCCTTCTCTTAAATTTCAGCACTGCTGGTATAATCACTTAAAATATGGGTTTTTCCAAAACAATTCAACGAAACAACTTTTTCAAACTATAGAGGAATCTTGAAACAGATCAATTTGTAAACTCCCTCTTTTAATTTAATGCTCAATTCACCAGTGGCCATTTTGCATTTACGTCACTCTCAGGGTGGGAGGAATCTCCATAATGATATATTTTTATTAGCTGGGCAGATGAGTTTTGAAAGATCCCCTAAAATAATCCAAACAAAGGAGAACAGCAGCTAGATTAAGGCACAGTCACAGCAGAAGACTGACCCTCATCTGCTGAGGTAACTGTCAGACTGAAAGTTCACCAAAGTTAAATGTACTTCAAATGCTAAATGCAAATTTGTTTCACAGCCATAAGTTGGCAAGTAGCTAACGTGTTAGCTGCAGTTGTCATGTGGGATCAATGCCTTGGCTTTCAGTGTCGTTGTTACATTTAAGTATTGTTTCAGACGAGACGTCACCTCCTAAAAGACCTGTTAGTGTGATTTATTAGTAATATGACAGCAGGCAAACACTACTGCTAGCTAACACACAAACATACAGTCAGTGTTGGCAATATAGTCATTTCCTCCATCCCACAAAAACAAAACAATACAATATAGCGAGTTGTCAATCAGCAGGTAACCAAATCATCCTGTGCTTTATGGTCTGTTTGACTGTCAATGGAACCATCATTTACTAAATGAACATCATGCTGTACTGAAGAAGACTAGAAACTAGAGACTGAGATCATAAACTCATGTTTACAATGTTTACTGAGGGAATAAATCAAGAGAGAAGTAGGATCATTTTCTCATAGACTTGCATACAACCAGAGAAGACGCCCCCTGCTGGATGATAAAGAGAACGACAGTCAGACATTCAAACACTGACTTCACTTCCCACACCTGAGTCTAAAGCAGCTGGAATTTCTGCACACTGAGCTGCATAAATTGTTAAAAAATCTAAAACCTTAAAGTGATAGTTCAGAATTTTGGACATAGAGCCTCGTTTCCAAGTGAGCCAGAGTGTTGCAAACTTGTGGAGACAGTTTTCAACATTTTTCATTCAGTGCTTCTAGTTGCAGAGTTCACTGGTGCTAGACTAACACAAGTCAATGGTTCTAGTTTAGTCTGCCATTAAAAACAGTCTAACCCACTCCACAGTGCACCTGAGGCAAATCAGATATAACACCAGACTATCAATGTAAATGTCTGTGTTGATAGAATAATTTTAAACATTAAACTAACCTTGCATTTTGAAGGATTTATGTCTCAGCAGCAGCAGTTAGTTCGACAGTGGTGGACTGATATCAGCTAGGTTATCAGATCTATAATAGTTTGTTTACATGCAGCTGTCATTGATAGACAACATAGAGTACATGAAGAAGCTTGTTCTGAAGACCAGTTTTAGTCAGGTTTGGAGGACTTTGTGATGCCTTTGAAGACGACGATGAGCAATTTTTCTCCAATGAACCGAACCTGGACGAGCCGGAATACACAGAAGAATAGCTGAGAGAGATGGATGCTAAAAGGGAAGAAGGAGAGAGAGCGTCTGTAGAGACAGTGTCCACTGGAGCTGCAGAAAACCAGGACAGAAGAACCAGAGACTGGTGGTGACAGTGAGGAAAATGTACACAAATGCAGACGGAGGAGGAATGCAAGGTAAACAAACTATTATAGATCTGATAACCTAGCTACTATCAGTCCACCACTGTCAAACTAACTGCTGCTGCTGAGACATAAATCCTTCAAAATGCAAGGTTAGTTTAATGTCTAAAATGATTCTATCAACACAGACATTTACATTGACAGTCTGGTGTTATAATTGATTTACCTCAGGTGCACTGTGGAGTGGGTTAGACTGTTTTTAATGTCAGACTAAACTAGAACCATTGACTTGTGTTAGTCTAGCACCAGTGAACTCTGCAACTAGAAGCACTGAATGAAATTTGTTGAAAACTGTCTCCATGTGTCTCTAACACTCCAGCCCACTTGGAAATGAGGCTCTATGTCCAAAATTCTGAACTACCCCTTTAATGATTGAACCCTTAAATACATCACACTGATACTGACAGGATACTAACTTTACAATATTATATTTGTAGTTGACAGAGATTAAAATAGAAGATAATGTGCTGTTTTATGCCTTGTGACCTTGAAAGCTAAAGTGGTTCTGATAAAGCAGCTCATGTTCATATTGTAGCCTGGTGGAGAGCAGGCAGGGTGGAGTTCTGCTCAGGAGTCAAAGGGGAACAAAGAGACAGAGAAGAGCACCTGAACCCCATTAATCTTCTCCTCCTACGGTGCTGATTCCTCTTGGTTTGTGTCAGCAGGAGCAGCAGAGTGGAAAGAGAGGACACACTGAGGACATGTTTGAGTCCAAGTCCTGACAGGACAGGCAGATTATGACCGTGATCAGTGCCAGCAAAGACAGACACAGTTAGGGACTAGCTGGTGAAAACAGTGCAGTATTTAGCAGCTAATGACACGTGTTTCCATTAACTATTCGTTTTTATATCCTGTATTATTCACTCTCTGGGGGACAAAACCACAGGGACGTGGTAGGCAACAGTAACAGTGCTGGCAATCTGGTGAATGAATTTATTCTATTTATTTATTTATACATTTCTTTATTATTGTGTATTTATACTACACATTTATTCAAAAATAATATATATTTTTCCAGTTTGTGTCTTGAATAGGCTACTTTTTTCTTTTTCAGACATTGTTGTATACTTTATTTGTCATGGTTTAGGTCATGCAGGAGACCGAGACCCTTAAAACCATGCTGGCATACAGTACTTCTGTCCCCCTGCTCCCAGTCTTTATGCTAAGCTAGGCTCGGCTAACATATCCTGAATACAGCTCCATAGTGGACACAAAGACATGACAGGGATATTTTATCAAGTATTGGAAGTATGTTTTCTACATGTATTGTTATGATGACAGAAAGGGGAACAAGCTAAAACCTAAAATAATAAAGGATCTGGCATGTGGTTATTGTATGAGTGAGTCATGCATCAACGCATGAGTCAAACAGAGTGAAACAGCTGTAAGATGATGAAAGGTGGCTTCAGTGCAGTTTTTTACGAATCATAGCCGCTCTGTGACGTTGCTGCTCATGTGACGTGCCCAGTGCAGCCAAAGCCTGTGTGGTTGACCACTGAGCAGATGCACTGCAGCAGTGGGGGGTAAAGCACCTTGCTCAAGGGCACCTTGATGCTAGTTAATGAAGGGGTGGGGGAGGTAAAAGCTTCAGTGCTTATTTGTGGAAACTTTCAGCAAACAGACCCGATAAACTTTTCAAACCTGAATTTGTTTTTCAGGCTTTGGGAAATGATCCATGGTGCTCTAATCAAAGTAACTGTTATCATATTAAAATAACAATTATCAGTCTGTGACCTTGTTCAGCTGTGAAGAAAAGTCATATTAACAACAACAACAACAACAGCCGCAGTCAGAGAAGAAACCAGTGATGAAAGGAATGAAAGAGAAGCTGACAGCATGTAGCATGTTCTCATGAAGAGGACCTGCTCTCTGTATAGAGATGAAGGCTCATTCTCAGCTGAAAAACATCCATTCTTAGTTTCAGGTGATTATAACAATAATGAAAATATAGTTATGTTTATAAATCTGCTGATAGAGCCCCTAAATCCTGCACACTGCCCTTTACTTGAATTACTTTTCTACACTTCTCTGTTACTGCTTGGACTGAAGTGAAAGGTGGATTTCCTCCACCTGTGCTGATAGCTTTCAAACCAATCATTCCTCACAGTATGATGTTCTCATTTAACACGAGCAATGCTGTGCATGTAAATATTCTCACCATATCAAATGAAAGCATGTTGACTGACAACATTTTTACACTCAAAAAAACAAAGGACTATGTCACAGCACAGTACCTGCAACAGCTGATTAATAGGTCCTTAAGAGTGCTTTGGACCTGTTCACAGGAACTGTTATCCATCTTGCACTCCATTTTTCCAAATTTATATGACTGCCACCATGCCGACCATCTGGAAAACTGCCACTATAACCCCAGTTCCCAAACAACCCTCACCCCCATCATAATGAAATACCTGGAAGAGTTGCTGCTAAAGCCATACTACCCATTGTCACACCTCAACTGGACCAGCAGCCATAGCTGCCCGAAACAACAGGCCCCTCTGAGTGTTCCTTTTAATGTGTTGGCGTCCATGTTTGTTGTTCTTTATTTTGCTTTGTACAATGTACAGTGTCAAGTTATTTGTCCTTAAATGTCTTCATTGTTATGAGTCCATATGTACTGTTTGTGAACACAAATTTCTCCCTGAGGATAGTAAAGTCTGAAGTCTAAAATACACAAAGTTCCAATTCACCACCAAGTCGTTCTGTTTCCTAAACCTAGCCACTAATTTCACCACGCTGTACATTTCTACAAGGTTGATAGGACTTGTTTTCTGATCTGCCACCTGCAGTTGATTTAACTTAAAATATGTTGAGAAAGATAAACTTCAGTCTTAAAATAAATCAACACTGACAGAAAATGAAAAAGAGAAATATGAGAAGTGATCTGTGATCTAAACAAACGCAGCAGCTCTTCCTCCTGTTCAATCAATAAAACAATAATAATGTTAGAAATGTAAATCGTGTTATCATGCAGGTGCAGCTCCCAGTGGGTCCCTGGCCTCCCACCACACTCTCCCACACGCCTTGCCTTCTGGGTCCCCGCTACAAGACGGGTCACCAGAAATTGATTTGCTCCGTATCTCGGCCACATTAATCACCCATTCATCACTCCATGCGGTGGCGGCTGACGTCTGGCGTAAATCAATTCATAAAAAAAAGAGCATCCGCTCTGACACGCACACTTCTTAGTTTGTGCTGTTGTCTGGCTGCATGTGAGGCCGTTTTTTAAAGCGATTGTTGGGCTATAAGCTCGCTTACACACCAACCATCGGGCTGTCAGAGTGGATCATGAATGGAGGCTGGCGTGGTCGTGTGGATGGGAGGAGGATGGTGTTTTGACAGATGAAGCCAGGGCTGCAGTCCTGAAAATGACAGCTTTCATCCAAACACTAAACACTGATGGGCTAATTTATGTTGAATGTTGGGATGAAAATGGGAACGATTACAATGTGCTGTAATGGTTGCAGACAGTTTGTATGAGTGCTTTTACATGCAGAGTGACAATGACGCTTTGGAAAGCTGTTAATGGAATAAAGTTAGAATAACACAATTAAATGGCATGTGATATCTATTACAGTCTTAATCGAATTAATGCAATAAATATATATACGGTATGTTGTATGGATTTATTTTTTTGTATTCGTTAGTTATTCAGTCTCACTTTCAAAGTCTCAAACCAGAGTGATTATGTACGGAGCTCTGGAAAGGCCAACCATGATGGCGTTGATTTTATTTCTGGCAAGTTTGAATTAAATATGATTTACAATGATTAGCAAGGTAATATTACTGTTCCTGTTTACAGAGACAGGTGACATATAAAGGTGGTTTCTTTCCAAATCTGAGTCTGTCAGATTCACAGAAAAAAGATGAAACAAGTTTTATTTTATTTTAGGTTTCATTTTGCTTTCACCCATTTCTCTGAATGTTAAATTACTGTTGTCTGAGTCTTTTTCTTGGATGAGAGCATATTAATTGTGTGTTTTGTACTTTAATAATTATAATAACTGTCCAAACCCCTGTTTTTCCCTGTTTTTATCTTATAATTACGTATTTGCTTCAATGCACATGACATCGCCCTGGAAAAGTGGCGAAATTTAATCACTGCTGATCAGAGCTGATAAATACCTGTAAGCAGAAATAACTGTGGACCGTGACCTTTCAGATGTGAGGGGGTGTTTGTGCTTTTTTTTTTGTCATGGCTCTGGGGATGTCAGCTGGTAGTTTGATCCACATCTTTGATCCAAACTGAAGCATCCTTCAAACTATTACAGCGTCATGTTCCTCAGAGGATTAACCCAAATAACTCTGCTGATACCATGACCTCTTTAGCTCGCTCTACCAGGTCAAAACATTCACTTATCCAGTGAAATATGTAAAAATCTATGTTTTTAATATGTAAGCTGACGGACTGAGCATGATTTTGTCAATTTTGGTCACTGTGACTGTTGGCTGTATCTGACCAGTCAAAGCCCTCACAATCGAAACCCAAAACTACATAATGGTTTGTTCTTTCACTCAAACAACAGATATGTCATAGCATGCCTACGTTCTCACAGACATCTAACCATTACCCCATCAGCTGCCTCTTCCCATTTGGGACAAACAATGACATTCTTGTGGAGGCAGTGTGTTTTTCTACCCTGAACAGATTAAATTAGCAGACTGGAGGGTGGAGGGGTGGGGACGGTGACGGCCAGCATGGGGGATGCTGAACACGGCGAGCACAAAAGAATTCCTGGTGCCATTCCTCTGATGCCGATGTGGTCATTCCTGCAGAGCAGAGAGGCGAATAGAGGCATCTGGGCTCTGAGGAGACAAAGGGGCAGACTGTCGGCCTGCCGGGGCTCATCTTAACCCTGGACACGCTTGTTACCCCCAAAGCTTTTTAAAGAGGAGAGGAGAAGAGAGGGAGGGGAGGAGGGATGGGATAAAGTAAACAAAGGTACACATAATAAGTTTTATTTTGGGGGGGCAGAATGGGCAAAGTCATGACTATTTAAGCGACACTAATCAGTATGTTTTGTAGAAGCAGAGGATTAGATTCTGATTGTATGAGTATTAGTAAAAAAGGAGAAAATGTTTTTACATGAAAAAGAAATATGGAAGTTAAGTGATAAAAGCTGACCAAAGAACTACCGTCAGCTCAGAGATTAATGTAATGGCAAAAACTCAGGTCAATACATAAAAGACAAGAACTTACTTTACCTCCGTTTAGTCGTAGTGGCCAGGTTATTTGAGGCTAGAATTAGTTTTAAAACTAGTAAAGTGGTTAGTGTCAATCATCATATGTGTTAACATATGTTAAGTTACTAACACACAACATTATTCCCTAATTATTACTAATACATTTATTTTGCACTAACTAACTGATTATTGGTGCTGAACTGCTACCTTCACTAAAAACATTCATGGAGGTCAAGAAAAAGAACAAGGAGCAGTTAAATGGGTGAAAGCATGGGGTGAGACAGTGAAAACATGAGAATTGAGGAAAGAATGATCACTGCAGCTCGGTTCTTTAACAGCCTGTTGAAGCCAGACAGGAACTTTATATGACAAACATCCAGGCACACATGACAGAAGACCCTGGAGGGGGTGCGAGACACAACAGCTGTCCTTTTTGAGACGAACCACAATGGAGTAGCTCTGCAGGGGAGGAGGAGCACCTGCCTCTGCTCCCCTCCACCCTCCCACCCTCCAATCTCACCCACAGGACACGACTGGCGAGGAAGGCGAAGGCGTGCGTGCCTCCAGTCGGGAGTCATCTATTCACCCCATTCAGCTGCCTCATCTGCATACTGTTTGACTTGCTGCTTCTAATTTGGGTGCCTTCCCCTTTGAAGGCAGATGTACATAAACAATGTCTCTTTTCATCTCAGCAGGATAAGAAGATGACGGATTCTAGGTCATTAACCCCCAGAGGACTGACGGCTAACAAAGGCAAACCTGCCGCCGGTTCAGAACACACAGCCGCAAAATCAGTTGAGACTGGTTGTCCAAAGTGTTTTCACCCAGGCTGATCAACGCTGCAACACAGTGTTCAAAGTTGTGATAATTTTTTTCTGTAATGAGGGTTTTCATAACTATGCACCGGTTGGTTATATAGCGATTTACTCTTGACCATGGAAACACATCAGGAGTCATCCAGTCATTTTGAATGTTATCAGACGATTTAATGGGTGTTATCAGTAGCTAGCCATGCCACTGTGATTGTTCATACAGGCTTAACTACACCTCCTGCACTGTGAAAGGAAAGGAAAGCTTCACCTTGTGCACTGAAACAAAACAGCTTAAGGTTTAGGAAACTATACTACTTGGTAAGGTTTAGAAAAAGATTGTGGTTTGGGCTAAAATAAGCAGTGACATCATGAAAGTATGGTAAAATTAGTCAAGATCATACTGATCCGCCATCCTGCTCCTTTGCTCCTGTCAAAACTATTCATTTTACTATAGTTTACTAGACACTAGAGATCAGCATCATCTGTTTATCCCCGATTTCCCAGATACTTTCACCAAAATCTATTCCCGTTCTCTCTGAAAAAACACCTTGATTTTTCAGGTGTATCTGCTGTTGCTACCACACAACTGAAAATATTGAAGTTAGATCTTGAAACAGAAGTTTAGAAAGCTAACACCCTGTATACATATATTAATATTCAGCAAACAGAGACCCCAATTAAAAAATATGAGGGTAATTAGATGCAGAATTTAGGTCATCAATTCAGACTAACAATAACAACACACCACAGATTAATAATGAATTAGCTTTATCAAGCTAAAATACCATCCATGATTTAAATTATTTTTTGAAATGAAAGTATAAAGGAAACATTCTGAAGAAGTAGTAGACTGATTTTGAGTTTACTTTATGACAAAATAAAACATTCATGCTGAATCACAGGGTGTACAGTGTGTGTTATGTTGACACACACACACACACACACAATATTTGAGCTAAATGCTTAATGGTCAAATGGTCAAAGTGACGATGCTAACATGTTGAAGTTCAGCAGATATTTTAGTGTGTGAGCATAGCAACATTCACGAATTAGCACTTAACAAAGTCCAGTTGAGGCTGATTATTGAAAAGAGTGTCTCTTTCTCTTCTCCTTTTCATCCATTTCTTGTTACAAATTAAAACATTAACGATGCTCTTTGGTGGATTATTTGGAATTTCAGGAGAAGCTTAGATAGATTCAGAAAAGATGGTTAATCTAATTTTATCAGCATGTTTGATCGTTAGTTACGACAGCGTTGTCATTTTCCTTGATTTTTTGAATGGAGTTCTGCTTCATGACCTGCCTTAATCTGCGTTAGTTGTTATGTATTTTGGGCAGTTTGTCCAGTTAGATTTTCCATTGTGCATGCTGCCATGGATCGTGTTAAAGTGGTGGCAGCCCTAAATATAACATAATTGAATTTAATAATACAATTTGGACAAGTTCGGCAGGCTGGATTAAAAAACTCATATAGCCCATAGTATATGGCCCGCTGGCCATAGTTTGCCCATGCCATTTTTTAAAATTTTATTTTGGCACTGTCTTTACTAATTGAAGTGATGGAGCTCATTCTGACAGACTTTGTTTAAACTGAGAAGTATAGAAAACAGAAATCATGCTCAGTGAAGCAACGGCTGAGTCTAGATGAGGTCTACAGATAAATGTCACAAACTCAACGCTGTGAAATCAAAACAAAAGCAATTGAACCTTCAGCTGGATCCTTTTAGGATGCATTGACCCAAACAGGAAGCAGAAAGGGACACAAAGCCCTCGCAGCTTCATGGGGTGGGCGGCTTTAGAGCGGGTGTGAGTCACCGAGGTTAACGGAGGTTACAAGAGGAGAAAGTGTGTATGTTTGCAGGGTGTGTGCTGGGGTCAGGGGGGAACACACACACACACGTTCACCACCTCACAAACAGGCATCTGCAGCCGAACTCTCTCTTTCTGAGGTCATCTGCTGTGTGTGTGTGTGTGTGTGTGTGTGTACCAAGTGTGCCGTCATGAGTGAGGCCTTAGGGGGCGTCTCCTCAGTTTATAAGCATTGTGAGAAGCACAGCAGTGCACCTACTCTCTGTTCCCACACACAAATATGCAAACAAGAGTCCTCCAGCTCCATGTCCGACGCCTCTACTGAGCGTGTGCAGGCAGGTCAGACACTGATTGATGCAGCCCACCACGACGTTTGATAATCATTAGTATTTGTGCAGCAGGGTTTTTTTTTCCATGTTCAGCTTCACATCCCAAGAAAACCCCCCAGAAGCATTAAGAGAGAAAGAGTCCTGTTTGATGAGGCGTTAAAGCTGCAGATCAGATAAAAGTCGACTTTAAGCACAAAGAACAGCCGTTCTTCTCATGAAACACGCCGACCAGGGGAATCCCACTGACCCACGATTGATTTCAGAGGTGAAATCCACTCCAGTCATTCAGCAGAGAAGAAAGAAGAGGAGTTCTGTTCTCCTTTGATGTAACTCAGGCACTCATTGAAAGGTTAGTGACCTCCAAATAAGAACACAGAGTTTAAAGCAGCACTGACATAAAATCCACAGAAACCTGTGCCAAGAAGAGCAGCTGCAGCTGGACCGTTTAAAAATCCTCATCTCTCTATATCTTATCTGGATTTGAAAACACCAGCCCATGTGGCAGTGGTAATGACATCCATGACAAAACATATTTATCAATGACCTTTGCTCCATAACAAAGATGAGTTAATGAAATATTAAACCGTTTTTGTTCCTGTGCTGTGTGCCTCATATCAGCACTACAGCAGCACAATGACCTCATTGATGACAACAGGCAAGAAATGAAAGGATTCTCAGACTAGATTGACAGAAATATTCAATATAATCTGATGACTAAAAAAAACTGCAATGTCAAAAGTTTTCATTGATCTCAAAAATTGTTTTTCTTTTTTCAACTTATTGGGTTTTGCAGATTTTCTTTTTTAGAAAAACAGAAAAAGAAAGAAGTAGTCACTGAAGTATTGCTGCATACACAAACAATTTATGTAAAACTAGAATAAATAATCACATAAATACATTGAAAAAAACAGGACTAGAACAGAAATAGGCAAATAAAACTATAATAAAAATAATGAAAAATAAATAAGCAAACAAAAAAAAACATAACAGCTTGCAGCTTAACGCCTATAAACGTTTCTCAGGGATATGCTGGATAGCTGTTGTGCTCCGGGATGCCAGAACAGCCGAGGACGAGCAAAGAGAAGATCCTTTTATTGGATTACCAAAGATCCTGAATGAAGAAAGATTACTGCCATAAAATGAGCAGGAAGCGATCATCAGAAAACAGAGCGGTAGGAACCAGCAGGGACCACTTTATATCAGGTACAGAATCCAACGTTCCCTAAACTTTATATCTGATTTATTTTACATGCTTTTATTACGATTCCGAACGGTTGTACTCTCATTAAAAGCACGTTAGACCAAGGTATTATGGCATGGATTTTTCAGACCTTCCCGTTGCTCACACAGCAACATGCAAACGTAATGTAAAAATATTTGTCTGCAGTCGTTTCAGTCTTCCTTCAACTCAATGCACGTTATGTCTTTAAATGAAGAGTGTGAGCTGGTGTGGGACGCCCTCGTCACGCCACCAGAACAGGGAAGTCACCGTCACCATGGCAACAGAAAGATGCCTCTTGTACAGGAGGAGCTACATTATACCTCAAATCATTTTAAGCCATTCCACAAGTCTTTCAACTCCAGCACAACCTGACATTTCCAATCAAACCAATGAAGCCAGATGAATTTTGCTGGCAGTTGTTCTCACAGTTTGATGTGCCAGGGCTGCAAAATCAAACCAAACGTCAGCAGAGAGGAAGATTTGTTTTGTCTTTTTTTTTTATCTTTCCAAATCACGCCTTTAGTTTTATTTTCTTTCAGTGTGACAAAGGTGTGAGGCACATACTGTACATCATGCAGAACATAAACTTCTATGTTGTTTCCTCCTTAATTTTTTGCAGTCGCACTTCCTGCCGGTTTGGGATTGGGCCTCTGTTTCTCTAGTTTACTGCTGCATACAGTCATATCTTGTGATGCGCAAATTTACTGCCGGCGTCACTCACTTTGAAGCCGATTTTCCTGCCAGTATGGCGGCGTAAACAAACAAAGTCACATGACGTCCAGAGCTCTATATGAGGCCATCTGATAGAAACACTAAATGATCACTATCCCTGCTCCGCTCCCACTCTGGACACTTCCATTAAAGGATTCCTGATACCATAAGACATTAAAGATGTGAAAGTGCTCTCAAGAAAAGATAAATGTCAGACCCTGCTAAATCCTTCCAGAGCTTCCTCTCAGTAAAAGATGTCTAGTAGTTGTGTGGGTAGTTTCTTCTGCATAAGTAAATATGGCACAGCATGTTATTGAGCTCAGCTCCCAAAGCTAATCTCTTGTTCTCAAAGGGCCCAGAACTTTGAGGTACTTGGCCAATTCCTCTGAGGCATCCAGCAGCCTGGAGGAGACAGCTGGAAGGTGATGAATAAAAATACACTGGTGGGAGTAAAGGCACACTCTGGAGCCACATTTACATTTTAAGCATTTGGCTAACACTGTTATCCGAAGCAGACAGGTGAAGGATTCAAAGTGGTGCTTCAGGGCCTCTGTGAAGGTGAAAAGACACTAAGGAGCTGTGTGCAGAGATCAGAGCCGTCACTGGTCGACTTACGGGATATTCTTTATGCCACAGATTGTCCTTCATCCATACGTCTGAGCACAGGCTCTGACTCATAACTAAATATTCACCAGGATAAAGAGGTGACTGAGAGATTTTGGCTTTAACAGGTAGAATGATTACCAATTCAACCACCTTACTGGAGGTTAGCATGCTAACATGTGCTAATTACTGAACACAGCAGCAGAGGCTGATACCATGAACCAAAGTCAGTCAGTCCAGGATAGCAATGTGCCACCATGGTGCCAGTATTAACCACAGTATGTGTGATATTTTTACCTGATGACGTGCTAGATGAAAAGTTCAGAGATCAGTAAAGTTATATTAATATATTTACTAGGGCTGTCCCGTTCCCATATTGATATTGGTCCGATATCAGCAAACAAACGGGTATCGATTATATCGTCCTGCATCTAAACACTCTGATCTAATCCCTGTGATCCCACCAGTCCATTCCAGACTCCAGTCCAGCTCTTCTATCCAGCAGCAGAGTCCAGTGATCACAACAACAGCTGAGCTAAGGTGCTAACAAAGTAGAAGGAGGAGGAGTGTCGACCCTGTGGCAACATTTTTAGTTAAAATCTGAAAAAGACGTTGAAGCTGAGAGCAAAACTGATCATAAACCAGTTTCCTGTGGTGGAACAGAAGCAGGATGTTTAAAGGCCAATTCATACTCAAGTGAAGGGACGTGGAGCAGACTCAAAGCAGACATCCGCAAAGTCTGTGAAACCTCAAATTTTATGACCTTGCAGACTTCGCTCCTCACTGGTGTCCCACAAAACACTACTCCGCATATATTTTTTCACATCAACCCGCATTAAATGTGACACAAATCGTCCGATTCATGGAAATTTCACAGGAAACTACTGTGCTGCAGAACGCTTGACTATCAAAGCTCTGAGTGGAGTGGACATTCAGCCCGAGTATGAATTGTCCTTAATATGACCAACCTCATCAGCATCACAAAAACAGCAGGAGGAGTTTCAGGGTTGTCTATTCATTTATTCTTTTGAATCGTAGTATGCTTCTGTGGTTATTTTTCACTTTAAAATATAGATTTTGTTTTTATTGGATTTATTATTATTAATGAGGTTATTTTCAGGATCTTCTAATTTATTTGTATTTATTTTATTCAGTTGTAGAATAGTCTTATGTTTAAAGTTAAATTGATGTAACCCACTGGTAAATGGGTCAGTTTTTCTCAGACTTACTGTTGCTGACTATTGATCTCTGAATAATATCAATGGGTCAAGCCTTTACTATCATTCAATACTATAAAATAAGTCATAAATGTATGATTCCTGCTAATATTGTATCGGATCAATATTGGTAACAGCCAATACTCAAGGCTGCAATATCGGTAGCAGGGAAAAAGTTGGGAACACCCTAACATTTACCAAATTATGGGCAGTGATCAGAGTTTATATATCTGCATTAAATTTCAATACATTGTTGTTGTCAAAATATAGAATATCACCACAGTCTGTAAGATTCCTCCTCTGAGCAAAATCACTGCATCCATTCATCATAATCCATCCAATACTGTACTTGTTGAGATATCTCAGTCTGGACCAAAGCAGTGGATCGACATCAGAGCTGCAGGTAGCATGCTTAAAAACCAGGCTACAGGTCACATGTGGTTTGCAGTGTTATGGATGAACAAAGCGAACACAGATATCCAGCCTTCTCTGCGGTGAAGGTGGACCTCAGAACAACAACACCTTCAGGCAAACTCCTGGATCTGGAGCCTCTGAGATCCACAGTTCCTCCAGAGTTCCCATTTAAAATTGAATTTCTTTCCCATTTTCACACATTTTCGTTTTATTAACTGGAGCCTGTTCTGTCTGCAGATGGTGAGATGCTGATATTGATGCAAAAAGTTCTAAGCCTGATTCCTCACACTTCTCCACACTTCCCAGACCTGCGTGTGAACCCAGCGAGGATAAAGCAGCGATGTGATGCGCCTGTCTTGTTTCCTCAGCAGCCTCTTTATCGTCAGCTTCTTTTTACTTCACTGTGATGTTCAGATAAGGAGGCGTGGGAGCCCAACGCCCCACTTCTTCCTCATTCATTTAACACTGGAGCTATTTACTTGACACATTGTTTTACATAGTGACTCATGCTGAGTGAAACATCTGGATAAGACCTGATTCCTACAGCGAACATGTGCTTTTCTCTAAGTGAAGATCAGAGGAGAGAAGTCAAAGACAAAATGTATTAGCTTTTAATTGTGCCCTTGTTATTGGTGTTCAGGGGTGAAAGTACCCAAGTACATTCAATAAAATACTCTGCTAAAGTTCAAACATGAGGTACTTGTACTTTGCTGGAGTATTTCTAATTTCTGCCACTTAACCCATACGGAAAAAATAGACAAATCTTATAAAAATCTGTATCTCCTTTGTATGAAACTTGTATGTAAAGCATACAACAGTGAATCCAGATAAAAGATCCTTAGTAAATTTAAACAAAATGAAACTTGTATGATTTGGGTATTTATCAGAATAGTATATGATACATACAATATCCTTATACTTCTTTTTATTATCTTGTATGAAATAATGCAAAAGTGGCCACTTTCAAGAGTAAATCAGATATTATTCATAAATTAAACATAAACTGAAGGTGTTGGAAAGTTCATTTGCAGTACATTTTTAATATTTTTTCCATAGGGTATAATTCTTATCCATTATATTTCTCAATTTGTACTCTGCACTACAGCTTTGGTTGTTGCCATACATATTTCCATTAATATTTTCCTGAATAACTTCATGAGGGGTTTCTAAAATATGGTGTTTTAACAGTCATTATGTATGATTAGTGATGAAACAGGTAACTGACTGACAAAAAAATGAAGTACAAATTATTTCAGTATTTCATTTTATCATTTTATGGTCAGGGCTTCCCAAATGTGATGATTTCTTGCATTTCCCTTTAATTACTTTAAGGTAAACGTGTGGATTATCCCACATTACATGCATTTTCATGATTGTACCTACATTGTTATGTTTTGTTGTTTGTACTTTTACCTGTCACGTTATATTTTTACAGTGTGGTACTTTACTGAAGTAAATAATCTGAACACTGTATTTCCTCCACCAGCGGACTGACACCTGTCCTGGTTTACTGTCAGAAGTATATCTCATACTGTTAGTGAGGGCTGATCTGTGACACCTGGAACTAGAATTACAGCCTTGAGTATATCCATGTCAGCCCAAGATCATGAGAATATAAGT
>CM056560.1:21349806-21379545 GCA_029721515.1 Synanceia verrucosa | reverse complement strand
GTAAGAGTATGAATGTACTTTGTTTACAGCTGCACCTCCAGCTCCAACATCGCCAACATCCAGCACCTCCTCCACTGACACACAGAGTGCAGCTCCTCCAGCCCAAACATCTGGTGATCTCCCATCTACACCACTCTGTGAAACATGTAAGTGACTGACTTTGATGACTGGCTGACTTTCTTAGTAATTTTGTTAAAACTGCACTTCATAAATGTGAATGAGACACATAAAAAACAATGCACAATGTCATCTTGTTTGAAGATTGTTTTATCGGGGGGGGGCAAATGCCAATCTCGCTGGGGCACCAAAATGTGTAGGACCGGCCCTGAATGTGTGACAAAAGTGCCTTTCTCAAGGGGTACAAGATTCAGGTGACATGAGGAGTTCACGTGATGTGGCGTGATCTCAGGGTGTTCGTGCGGTGGCGTTAAGTTTTCCTCTCTCTGCCGGACCCTCGTAGAGGTGGTTGCATGCATAGTTCTGCTGCAGACTTTAGTAATTCTGTACAAGAGAGCCAGATATTCCACCACAGAGGTACTTTTATCGGCAACGCAGAGGGCGATCACCATTTTTCCTCGTGGGTTGCCGAGCGGACTGTTGTTTTTTTTTACAACAGTTACAGAGGAGAACGTAAGTTGTGTCGTTAGCATTAGCCACATTTACACCGCTACACGGTACTGAACTCCCGTGTCCCTGTTTGTTCTAAAGCGGAACCTGGACTGAGCCGTGTATCCTGCCTTGCCTGCTGTGTGTGTGTGTGTGTGTGTGTGTGTGTGTGTGTGTGTGTAACTGTGCATGACTGGAGATGAGTGCATTTCTGTGATGCTCATGCATATGTCTGTAAATGTGACATGGAAATGAGTCTGTGTCTGAGAATGTGTATTTTTTGCTTTTGCTTTTTTTTTGTGAGTGTGTGTGTGTGTGTGTGTGAGACACAGATAGGTCCTGACAGCAGGCAGAGAGCTGGCACACGGATGTCCTCCCCTCCACCCACAGTCCTGTCTGACATGTTAACGTATCCTCACTTTATGTCTGTATTCTCCAGAGAAACACACACACACACACACACACACAGTTCAGATGGTGGAGCCAGAGCCAAACAGAAACCCTGCACTGAAGTGACAGAGAGCGAGCTCCCTCCTCACCATCACAGTGAGAGCATTGCTCTAATGGAGACAGGCACCTCTGGTGAAAAACAAAACCCGAAAGAACTCCAAAGTTTAACTTGATTTTGGATTAGTGAAAGATAGGCTGGCTTCTCCACACTCGTGGCTTCACGACAGATACGCGGCAAAAACGCGACAATCTTCACTAACTAGACAGGAAGTCAGGCACCAGAATAAAAGTGTTTCTGGGGGATTATCTGGGGGATTACAAAATAAAATGTCACACGTGAACTCCGGCTACTTCATTTTAGCAGCATAACCGATGGAAGGACGAGGAAAGATTTATTATCAAAGTGGATAAACACAGCATAGTTTATGATGTCCTACATGCCTTTTATTGAGAAAGCAACAGAAAAGAGAAAGCATGGAGAGAAAGTGCAGAAGTGGTTGGAGTTGACGGTGAGTAAATTCTACTGTAGCCTGTGTGTGCAATTGAATGACTTTTCAAAAACTTACTAAAAGCGCACAAAGGAAGAGATCAGCTGTGAAGTAATGAGTGTGAAGTGTGAAGTGAATCTCGTGAGAGTGTGGAGCAGTCTCACAGGCAGTGATGTGAAATTAAAAAGTCATCACTTTCTCTTGATTAAACTGCTAAAACTGTACAAACCTTCGTCTACATTTTCACAAACTGTTCTTGTCTGCACAAACAGGCTTTTAAATTACCAAGTTACAGGTCAACAAAATGTCCAGGGACTACAGATGAAAAATAGCCTCTTGGCTAATTCTGGCGCATTTACAGCAATGTTATTTATGTGCACTGTCCCTGTTCTCAAATAAACTTATTGCCAACTAGATGACTCTCTAGATTAAACTGGCTTAATTTGAATTAATCAATTTAAATTGTACAGAACTAATCACTCTAGTTTGTCTACAATTAATAATAATCACAAATGAGGGAAGTCCCAGCTGTATTCCCTCTCTATTTAACAACATGCCTGAAATGCTTTGCCCTAATTTCAACTCATCACAATACAAGAGGAGCAAAGAGAAAGTGAAAACATATCCTGTGGAGACATTTTATTGCTATAATTTAATAAAATGCTCATACTTTAGTGGACACAGTCTGAAAAAAAAACTAATTTTCAATTGCAGTTAAATTTGAGTGTTTCCTGTTGATAAGTGATTGTGGAAGAAACCATGAACTTTAAGTGAAAATCCGTCATGCAGAGTGTGGTTATGTGCTCTGCTAGTCGTAGCTGCATATGTTCATTTTCCATTTCCTCACAGACACACTGTTTCAATCATAGAAACCCAAGGGCTCTGTGGAATCTATTAAATGACAAAAATATTGGGATATGACTAGATGTTCTAATATTAAGCCATGTAAATCCATCCCGCTTATTGGTGTATTTGGTGAGTAGTCTATGAGTCTCATAGGCTTTCGTTATATTTCTATATAACACTGTTGCCGTTTCCTGTCTGACCAGAGATCATTCATATCTATCAACACTGTAATGTGTCAGCAATAATTAGCCAAGTCTGTTTCTGCATGCAGCCTTTGTTCGTGCTGATTAAAGTGATTCTGCTGCTGATCAAAGGGGAGAACCATCATGGAGGAGGAGGATGAAGCCTTACAGTCCTTCCTCTTATCCTCATCTAAACTTCCAGTCTTCACACTTCCTGACACATCTGTGAATGATGCACAAGATAAAAAGCTCTGCTGGCTTAAATCACTGCTCACATCAACACATTCTGATAAAACAGCATTTTCAATAAAACATTGCTGTGCAGCTGACCGGAGCTCAACATACGGCTCATCATTCACAGATCTTCGAACAACAATAGTGCCAACAGCATGTTCTCCTGAGATTATAATTAGGGATGTCTGATAAAATCAGTCCTCCAATATTATCAGCCGATATTAATGTGAAAATGTAATATCAGGAAATAGCGTTATCGGGTTTTGTTACAGATGTTCAACTGCTGGAGGCTTAAGCATTTCTGAGGCTCCCTGAATGCAGCATGCATAGTTTACTGATGCACGCTTAATGACATATTACAACAACAACAACAACAACAAGCAAATTGCTAGCCCTGGCTAATATGCTACCTCGTGGCTAACAAGCTAGCTCATCCAGTGCCTGACTAAAGCTATGTCTGTGGTCTGAATTATTACCAGGTGTGACCCACAGATGGTAAATTTGAATTTGCAATGACTGCATCAAATGTACAGTCTGGGGGCAGTCCATAGGCAGAGTTGAAGCCTGTGGATGGGACTAACTGTTGTTGTTTAAACTGCCTCTGCACATAATAGGCCAGCGCTATGACCAATCAAAGCAACGGACAATATGACGCATTCCTTTTAGCTACCAGCAGAGCAAACTGGTATGTCATACTTTTGCCGTAGCCGGTCGGCAAAGCGGCAAATACATCCTTCTTTAGAACGGATGACTTGAGTGCTTCTTTCTGCTCAACTTTCAAAGAAAAGCCCAAGTCTAACTCTCAAAATCAATGACAGAGCCGATTCAAACGACTGCTGTTCATTAGCCACAGTCATCTTCCTTGTTGTGTTATCTCTAGCGGTGGTCAGCCCCCAACGACTCGCTATGCAGATAGAGCATTGTGATTGGTCCGATAGATTCTACGCTGAAGCCAGGATTATCTCCTATGATGCGCCACTAGTCCATCCTGCTTGGTAAAAATATTTTTTGCCGCTAGGTTGAGTCTAGATTTCTAGGCTAATACTAATCTGGACTGAAGCTGTTTTTTGTGTCTTTTCATGGTTTTATTTGCACTATTTTCTTAGTCATTCGAAAGAACAGGGTGGATTAAGCCTAGTTTATCAGTTTCCTAAGTCAGTTTCCCAGTCAGTAAAATAAAGCACTTAAAAAAAAGTCAGTTTTCTTTAACTAAAGTTGAAGTTGGTGTCTTGTTTTGCACAGAGAATGTTTCCATTTGGAGTCATATTGCATTTATGAATGAATCCAGTAGGGCATCACAATATAATGAGTCATAATTTGTTAATCAGTTGGACAATATATCAGAATATCAGATAATGGCAAAAAAAAGCCAATATCGAGCATCCCTAATTATAATATATGTATAATTATGTTAGAGCAACAAATATGTTATCCTGAACGGATGATGTTTTTTTTTTATCAACATAATGAAACTATTTTAAAGAACATAAAGATGCTAAATGCTTACACTGAAACAATCAAAGCTGTTTTCCCCCACTATTCACTCTGGGCATAAAGAGTCATTTAAACTTAAACTCAGAGGACTCACCACAGCCCCATGTGAGAGTTCAGACAAATTAAACACCGTCAACTTAGCTCAGAAATTAAATTTTTGAACTCTGACCCTGAACCACTTCATTGTAATCTGTGTGGACTTGTTGAAGGTGTTCAAGCACAGCATTGACAGTTCTGTCCTTCACTAAATACAATGTTTGAACTGATCTAGAATCAACTTTCTGCGCAACTAAGTGCAAATCAAAAATGACAGACCTTCTATAAATCATCTCTCACCACCACCTTGTTCATTTTCTCGTGAGAGGGGGATTCCCCACAGCGATGGTGAGAATTAACATATTAACAGGGAAAGGAAGATTAAAAATAAAAATGGAGATGAAAGGTTTCTTTGAGGCGAGGTGATGTTAAGTGTTTAAACATCACTTATGTTCCAGGCTCACAGGAGACTGAGTGTTTTGACAGGCTGCCTGGAAACATCCGCAGACGCAGTCAGAGGAGAAACGCTTTTCTTTGCTCTGTTATTTCAGACTTTAGATGTGGTTACGACACAGTGTCTTTTTTCCCAGGACAGCTGCTTATTAGCTACTGGGAGATGTTTGCCTGTCGGGGCTCTGGCAACATATTCCTGCAGATGAAAACAGATCACTCACCTTATAAAAACTGGCTGAATGATCTCCTCTAATTTGCTGTCGGGGGGCGGGACATGTCCCGATCTGTTCGTCCCTGGAGTTTACAGAGGAATCAGGCTCCAGACCTGTCTGGCCTTATGGTAAACAGGCTGTGACTGGCTCATTAAAACACAGCACATGCATCAACAGACAGACATGACAAAAGGTGATTCGAAGTCAGCCTTTTCTATGACCAGCCGACAGGAGTTATTTTCTTTTAAACCAGAGTGATTGCCGACACAAATCTGTGTGTTCAGTTATTTTCAACCAATGTGAGCCCTTTAGTTTATATGGAAACTTTAAAAGCTCTTATACATTTTGGAAGAGTAACTAGTCAGGGATGTTGCTGGCAACTTATTTCTCAGACAGTTAAAAAGAGGTTTAGACAGAACTCAGCACTTTTTGATTGGGGTAAATTCACTTATTACAGTAGCATAAATAAGTTATAAGTAATATAGAATAATAGAATAAGTAATTACAATAATAAATACAGTATGTGCTAAAAAAGATTTTTTTATATTTTTAACATGAAATGAAACAAAAAGAAATACAATATTTAGACTATGGCTGTGACTTAAATAAAATAAAGAAAGTATAAAACATAAAAACCCAGACTTCGTTATTTCCTAGCATGTTGGTCATTAGCTTTAGAGTGTAGCACTCGTACTAACTGGCAAGCTAACCAGTAAGCTACTATCATTGTGCTTCAGCGCTCCATGAACACATGAGCTATATGAAAAGTTGCCGTTTGTAAAGTTAGGTTTGTCCATTCTGGGCCACTGTAGAAACATGATGGCTGCTCCATGAAGAAGACTCCCCTCATACCCATACGGAAAAGAAACAGAAAAAAATTATGACTAACTTATATGATTTACTCTTGAAAGTAGCCACTTCTGCATTCTTTTCATAAAAGATAATAAAAAGAAGTATAAGGATATTGTATGTATACTATTCTGATAAATACCCAAATCATTCAAGTTTCATTTTGTTTAAATTTACTCAGGATCTTATATCTGGATTCACTGTTGTATGCTTTACACACAAGTTTCATTCAAAGAAGATACAAATTTTATAAGATTTATACATATCTTTTCAATATGGCTATGTGCTGTACACATTATTAATTATTCATCTATATTTTGGATAAACAAAGTGTGATCATAACAGACAAAGCAGGAATAATCCACATAATCAAGAGAAAATTAATAAAGGAAGGAATAATAAATCCAGAGAGCAAACACAAGAAGGACTATGAGATGAAAGTAAGGATTACACATGGTGACATTAAAGCAACTCATTAAAAAGAGATTTAGTGCATACTTTGTGCAGAATGTAGAGTTTAGCTTAACTTGCTATATATAATCTTCTCCACCTTTGCTCGTTTATTTCAAGCTAGAGTGCTGACTCTGGTACCTCAGCATCCCTGCTGCTTCCAATAACAACAAAGACATAAAGAATTAGCCTGGGTATTTCCCCTTGTACAACAAGAAATATATTTTTTATTACCCAATTAAAGAACGTCTCAGTGAATTAGATTTGTTGTGGTGCTCTGGTACTTGTACATTCAGCTCACATGCACCATGGTTTTACTTTACAACAGAGAATTTCAGCCACACAACTTGATTGCTTCATTAGTTGCAGTCATGATAGGGTGGCTGCAGAGGGAGGCTGAGCTGGGTTTAAAGGGACATTTATCTATGTTAGTCCTCACTTTTCTGTTCACCTTCAAACTTCTGCACCCTATAGACCTAGTCTTTTCAGAGTAAACCTCTGTGTACTGTCTTAAGTTTAACTTTGGACTTTTCCTGAAAGAAGTGACCCTTGACTTGAACTTGTCAGACATGAATGATTCTCAAATGACTAGATACTTGTGTGTCTCAAATGTGTCTCAATTGAGCTTGCATTTTTTAAAAATGGACTTGTCTTAGCTATTTAAATTTTCCATATCCTGTGACCTGATCAAAGTTAAACAAGGCTGACCGAATACATTACAGAGCTTGTGAGTGTGTTTATGAGCATCTGATGGACGAGTCACTGTGTGTAAGTCCATCTATCCATTTTTTTACCGCTTATCCTCTCATGGAGCCTATCCATGAGCCTATCCCAGCTGTCTTAGGGTGAAAGGCAGGGTACACCCTGGACAAGTCTCCAGTTCATCACAGGACACACAGAGACAGACAACCACTCACACTCACATTCACACAGTCAATTTAAATTAACCAATTAACCTAATCCCCATGCATGTTTTTGGATGGTGGGAGGAAGCCAGAGTACCAGAGAGAACCCACACAGACACGGGGAGAACATGCAAACTCCGGATTCGAACCCGGTACCTTCTTGCTGTGAGGCGACAGTGCTAACCACTACACCACCGTGCTGCCCCTTGTGTGAAAGTCAGTTATTTTTATTTTTTTGTGTGTGTGTGTGTGTGTGTTTGTGACGACTCATGTTGACTCACAGTGTGGCCCGTCCACAGGTGTCCCCCCCCACACACACACACACAGACAGACACACACACACACACACAGACAGTCATCCTCAACACCCCTCAGACATGACACAATCAGCTCAGCAGCTGGAGGAAAAGAAAAAATGATAAAGGAAAAGAGACGTTTGGGGACACAGTCATCAGAGAGGAATGAATGGAAACTATTCTGTGTGTGTGTGTGTGTGTGTTTATTGTATTGGCTGGTCCTTGTCCCTTGTTACTCACAGGATAATTACCTGAGCAGCTCTGTGATTAGACTCCTATCAGAGCAGAGCACCATGACCAATGACTGGGACACCAGCTCATACAGACACACTAACTAAACAGCACAACACACAGTCGTCTACACTCTGTGTCTTCGAGAGACGTTCAGGTTAGGGATGAACCGATATACCTGTAGCATGTCAATGCCAAACCTTGTCCATACTCATTTCTCCTCTGTCCCTCAGGTACCATCATGTCCTGGGAGTAATGGCCTCCCGTCGTCCCAGGGACACAATAAGCTCATTAGTTAAGGGAGGCACCCAGCTTTTTCCCTGATAACGCACCATTGCAAACAACAAATGCATGTTGAAATCAGCAAGTCTGAGTGTGTCATATTAAGAGGTCCTATTGCAAAAAATCCTGACCTGTCCACATATGAAAGTGGCTTGAATCACAGTTGAAAACATCTGATCAAATGTGATGTGTTCTTTTTACACTGTTTGACAATGTTCACTGCGATGTGACCACAGTATAACTTTACCCAGTTAGTTGATGACATCTTAACTGTGTGTGAACAACAGTGAGGTGAAGCACTCAAAGCTCCATCATGACTGCACGATATAAAAGTGAACATGAGTAAAACTGCAGCAAACTGCAGCCAAAATGCTGCAAAGCTGGTTCCCTCTGGAGCCGAATGACAGCACAACACACACACACACACACACACACCCACACACAGAGCAATTTTGACTTTGCAGTTTAATTACAAGGGGACATCCTCAGTGTCCTCAGTGTCCTATTGTGCCTCCGCTCAATGAAGTTAAGCAGAGTGATCCACAACAGAGTCAGAGCCTACAGCATCTGTCTGGTGTGTTTATGGTAAACAAAGGTTACAATGAGCACAGCATGATCTGCACACACACACACACACACACACACACACACACACACACACACACACACACACACACACAGGTCGGTCTCCCACCTACAAACAGCTGTGCTCTGGATGAGTCACACAGAGAGCTAATTCTCTCCTACATTTCCCAGAGCTGCTGTGTGTTCTGTATTAAAGACACATATTACATTACTGGTGGTGGTGGTGTGTGTGTGTGTGTGTGTGTGAGTCAGATTTTTTACATGCAAATTACAGCTTGGACACATGATCAAATTACCTGTGGAACATTTAATATTACAGATATTTTACAGGGGGTGTTCTGTGTGTAGCAGTGAAGTGGTTGAAGATGGAGAAGCATTTCATAGACCACAAAATGGCTGTTGTGTGACTCTCCAGCTGTCAGCGATAACACAAAATAGAGATAAATGAGTTGTCGCTGCTGAGCAAAATACTGTGTAGAAAGCATGAATTCTGTGAATGCAGTTATGTTTCTCCATTTTCTAGTGCTTTTACATTAGCTCTATAGTTTAGCCTCTCATCCATGTAATAGTGTAAAAAAACAAGGGCAGTGTGACAGTATCTCTGCCATCTCATCAAACATGTTAACGCACATTAAGCAGCATCGTCCAAATGTGACGATCATAGAGGAAACAACCAGAGCCCAACTCTTCCACACTGCTTTTAGCAGCAAAAGAAGAATGGGACAGAACAATTACAGAAGGAATTAGCAAATATCCACCAATTGAAACATTACAAATGTACAAGTTTCATTTTTTTATATTTATTTTGTGTTTTCCATTTTATAATCCTATACACTAATTAGGATAGACATTATGACCACTGCCAGGTGAAGTGAATAACACTCTTCATCATGGCTCCTGAGATATATAAGACATCAAATGAACACAGTTGATGTTAGAAGCAGGAAAAATGTTCCAGCGTCAGGATTTTTCAGGAGTTTGACAACAAGAAGCAAACAGTGATGTCAAGAGGACTGGATCAGATATCTCCACAACTGCAGCTCTGGTGGTCTGTTCCTGGTCTGCAGTGGTCAGGATCTATCAAAAGTGGTCCAAGGAAGGACCAGTGGTGAACCAGAGACAGGGTCATGAGAGGACAAGGATCAGTGATGCAGGTGGGGAGTGAAGGCTGGTCCTGGTGGTCTGATCCAACAGAGCAGAGAAGTTAAAGGGGTAGTTCAGAATTTTGGACATAGAGCCTCATTTCCAAGTGAGCTGGAGTGTTGGAGATGTGTGGAGACAGCTTTCAAAAAAATTCATTCAGTCCTTCTAGTTGCAGAGTTCACTGGTGCTAGGCTAACGCAAGTCAATGGTTGTAGTTAGCCTGCCAGTAAAAACAGTTTTACCCACTCCACAGTGCACCTGAGGTAAATCAGTTATAACACCAGACTATCAATGTAAATGTCTATGTTGACACTATATTAAATTTTGTTTAACAAAGTTAGGAGTTGACAAAATACAACCTTGGTCCCCAGCAGGAGGGTTGTATCTCTTGACCAGTCAGTGAGCCAATGAAAGTGACCTTTTGTCACTTTGTCCCCTCTGATGACCTCAGGTGCCTCTTGATATCTACCTCTCATTGTCACAGTAACTTTAACTTTTACACAAGTGTCTGTCTTTGCCGACAAATGCAAAACATTCACTGAAGATGTGATATCTTTTAATACTAACAAGCATCAAGAGACTACTAGCTTGTTAGCTGCAGGCCTGAAGTATCTGCTGGGGTACTGTGCATAAGAGATAAAGTAAGATACAATGAGATCTGATTACCTTTATTGATCCCTGAAGGAACATTCAGTCATTGCAGCAGCAGACAATAGACACAATTGGACTACTGGGACCAGGAAGGTAATAAGCACTGAAATATAAAACTTAATAATCCCTGAAAACAATATTCATAATGACAGTGTGTCTCTGTGATGCTGATATCATGTTTATCCCCGATGAGTAAAAAGGAGATTGTTTTATGATCGCAATCAACACGTTAACATTTCTAGTTGTCACACTCACTTCAAATCATCAGAAAGCCCAAATAAATAGGAAATGACTCACTGTTTCTCTCCTGTCAACGAAAAACTCTTAAGAAAAACACATTACAACACATGTTCACAGTCCTATTAATAAGCATTTGACCATTTCACCACTTTTCTGCTATTAAAACAGTAAATTTGAAATTTTGATTAAAGACCTTACACATGCTAGATCAGCAATACTCTTGGTTTAGACTATACATATATATATATACAGTATATAGTCTATATGTCATGCCTGCATAGTAGTGGTTTTTCATATCTGGGACAGGTGAGCAGCTTCAGAGGTCGGTTAAACCAAATAAAAATGATATCAAATATAGATTTCATCCTAACAGATTGACTGGTTGCATTTTGCCTTTATGTTTCTTTAATAAATCTTTTTTTGACACTTTGACCCTCTAATGCTGAGCCTTATTCCCACTGGATTATCTGCAGCAGCTCTCTGATTGGTTAAAAAACACCAACCCCAGAGGACATTAGAGACGTAGCAGTGTGTTTCCATTGTGTCCATTCAACCCAATGTTGTGAAGCCCTGCTACATATGAAGCGTGTATGTCTATAGCTGAGGTCAGAGGTCAGTTAGGTCCAGTCAGCCAGTCACTCTGCCTCCTCCCGCCTCCTTTTGTCTCCTCCTGGGGCCTCTGGTGTTAAACTGACACATCTGTCGGGCCCCTGGGTGGACCTCCTCTTTATTGGAGCAGGAGGCAGGAGCAGGAGGAACAGGAGGAGGAGGCGGAGGAGGAGGGATGGAGCTCGTGCCTTCACACAAGACTCTTGACACACACTCCATCTGGCCCGTGCCTCAACAGATGCTTCTGATAGAGACCTCCTACACACACATGGAAACACATAGGTAGATGACACAAGCACACACACTGCAAATACAAACCTATGCAAACTGATACACACATCCTAAAACACACACACACACACACACACACCTGGTGGCAGCATGTTTGTCCTTTTCATACCTCATAAGTCAATCATTTCACCCAAGAAAAGTAATTAAAGCAATTACAGTCTGCTCCTCCTCCACCTCTCCCTATCACATCCACCACATACCTCCTCCACCCCGCTGTCACCTCCCTCCCTTCACTTTGTCACCTCCCCCGATCGGCTATGTACATTCATGTCTGGTTATTCTGGTTGTACACCCTGACAAGCATTAAGGGGTTCAGACACAGATTTGACATGTCTTTTGTCTTTTAATTTTACTACAAACTAGATGTCTGGACAGTGAGGTAAACCAGCTGATTTGAATCACATTTTGTCCTCTTACTCTTCAGCTAACTTGAATGTTGCTCACTGACTAGGTTCATATATCACAAAATATAGTTTTTGCCCTGATTGTTCGCTGATATCCCTACTAAGCTGTTCACATGGCTAATTAAAGTGAATATTGCACTAATATTTCCACTGTCATGCAGCAGAGCATCCTCCAATAAATGTAGCAGGTGAAGGACTTCATGCTCATCTTCTTTCATTCCTTCAGCTCCTTTTTGAAAAGGTCAGCATTGTGATATTTGCTCATCTCCAAAAACCTGTTCATATCCAAGTCTGTCATCATGTTTAATAGGAGGTGTGCTTCTCCTTTGAACAGAAATGTGGGCTTTTCTTTTGGCCGTGCATCTCTGCAAACTGTCAGCTGGTTGGTTTGTGTTCAACGCACAGAGCCGGAAACAGACGAGAGGCAGAGTCACAAACTGCTGTAGACACCACAACTGAGGCACATATTGTGACTGTTTACATGTTTACATGTCCAAAGAACGCTCCTAAAACCTGAGTAATATCAGCAGTGACAATAATATCACGTCTTAATGAGAATACACGCCACACAGAATATGCTGTTTACATGAGCCAAATCAAATCCACAATATAGACTGGAGTTTGTGATTAAAAAATAAAAAAATTCTAACTTTATTTTGACTTTTAAATCACTGGTAAAAGTATGAAGCTGCAAAAACGACGCCTGTTTAGAGGTCATCATTGTGATTTTTAGTGTCCATATGTTGTGTTTTTATGGAAGCACAAACGCATTTAACAAAAACTGAATTATCCTCCAGAGGCCATGTTGTGCCTCATCAGACCAGAAAGTAAATAAAATTCAGTGCGAGCAACAAAAATTGCAGTCCAAACAGGCCATGTTTTGAGCTTGTTTCTGGGATAATAAAATGGTGATTGCTCTGAAATGAAAGGATGGTACATTGTGTTCTCTCAGGAGGAACAGAGCACTGAGACATTTATCATCTCGTCAAAGTCGTTACCCACACAGCAGCCACTTCCACATCTATTTTTGCCTCATATAGTAAAACAGTTTGGCTTGTGAAACTGAGGATGGTGACAATGACTTCATGTGCAGAAGCTGGTGAAAAGGTCCATAATATGAAACCCAACCCATCTAAAAGAGTTGAGTCCTGTGTGGTTGTTCCTGTGTGGAGAGTTCAGTTCCCTCAGTTTTGAATTAATGTTGCAAAGATTTGTGTCCTGCTGGGTGTATCTGTGCAGAAAGTACATGCACTGATGGTGTTGTAAAGAGGCCTAAAGCAGTAACAGTAGGAAAGGGTTGATGTGATTTAATGTGTGTGTGGGAGAGAAATGTAGGAACAAAGAAAAGCCTGATTTCTAGCCAGAGAATATCACCACTGTGGGTTTTTTCCTCTCCCTGCTTCAGCTCGCATGCTGCAGCAGGGTCAGAGCTGCACGCCGAGCATCTAAATGTGGGAAATGGAAGCTTTAGAAGTTTTAATGGAGTGAGTGTGTTAGTGTGGGGGGTGGAGAGATGAGCGATAACGCTGAGTCATATTGGACGGGGAGTCGTCCTGACCCCGTTCTCACTCACATCCTATTTGCCTTCACAATTTATTCATTCGACACAGCGCTGCTCCTTCCTCAGAGATGCAGCTCTCAATAATGGATGTCGACCTAAAGTGCAATTGAGAAAACAGAGCCCAAAAAGACTGAAGATACTGGAAACATCATTCCAGTTTTGTTCTACACTCTACGTTCACAGAACACGGCGTCGTGCTGGGGAAATGTTTTATTCTCTAACACGTCATTGGCAAAGAGCAGAGAATGAATTGTTAATGTTCGTCCGTCTGTCCGAAACAAGTCATAACTCCTGCTGTTGAAAAATGAGGCTGACACATAAAGCGCCAAAAAACTGCAGTTTCCCATTCGAGTTTGGTGGTCAAAGGTCACTGTGATCACCAGACGCCTGTAGCACCACCAGTAGTTTGATAGATGTGAAATGTGATTCAGGATCAGTTATAAAAACTTTGAACTCATTGACTAAACTGTTTTGATTTTGGTGATCAAATGTCCATAACTTAATAACTTATATTCTCATGATCTTGGGCTGACATGGATATACTCAAGGCTGTAATTCTAGTTCCAGGTGTCACAGATCAGCCCTCACTAACAGTATGAGATATACTTCTGACAGTAAACCAGGACAGGTGTCAGTCCGCTGGTGGAGGAAATACAGTGTTCAGATTATTTACTTCAGTAAAGTACCACACTGTAAAAATATAACGTGACAGGTAAAAGTACAAACAACAAAACATAACAATGTAGGTACAATCATGAAAATGCATGTAATGTGGGATAATCCACACGTTTACCTTAAAGTAATTAAAGGGAAATGCAAGAAATCATCACATTTGGGAAGCCCTGACCATAAAATGATAAAATGAAATACTGAAATAATTTGTACTTCATTTTTTTGTCAGTCAGTTACCTGTTTCATCACTAATCATACATAATGACTGTTAAAACACCATATTTTAGAAACCCCTCATGAAGTTATTCAGGAAAATATTAATGGAAATATGTATGGCAACAACCAAAGCTGTAGTGCAGAGTACAAATTGAGAAATATAATGGATAAGAATTATACCCCTATGGAAAAAAATATTAAAAAATGTACTGCAATGAACTTTCCAACACCTTCAGTTTATGTTTAATTTATGAATAATATCTGATTTACTCTTGAAAGTGGCCACTTTTGCATTATTTCATACAAGATAATAAAAAGAAGTATAAGGATATTGTATGTATCATGTACTATTCTGATAAATACCCAAATCATACAAGTTTCATTTTGTTTAAATTTACTAAGGATCTTATATCTGGATTCACTGTTGTATGCTTTACATACAAGTTTCATACAAAGGAGATACAGATTTTTATAAGATTTGTCTATTTTTTCCGTATGGGTTAAGTGGCAGAAATTAGAAATACTCCAGCAAAGTACAAGTACCTCATGTTTGAACTTTAGCAGAGTATTTTATTGAATGTACTTGGGTACTTTCACCCCTGAACACCAATAACAAGGGCACAATTAAAAGCTAATACATTTTGTCTTTGACTTCTCTCCTCTGATCTTCACTTAGAGAAAAGCACATGTTCGCTGTAGGAATCAGGTCTTATCCAGATGTTTCACTCAGCATGAGTCACTATGTAAAACAATGTGTCAAGTAAATAGCTCCAGTGTTAAATGAATGAGGAAGAAGTGGGGCGTTGGGCTCCCACGCCTCCCTTATCTGAACATCACAGTGAAGTAAAAAGAAGCTGACGCATAAAGAGGCTGCTGAGGAAACAAGACAGGCGCATCACATCGCTGCTTTATCCTCGCTGGGTTCACACGCAGGTCTGGGAAGTGTGGAGAAGTGTGAGGAATCAGGCTTAGAACTTTTTGCATCAATATCAGCATCTCACCATCTGCAGACAGAACAGGCTCCAGTTAATAAAACGAAAATGTGTGAAAAATGGGAAAGAAATTCAATTTTAAATGGGAACTCTGGAGGAACTGTGGATCTCAGAGGCTCCAGATCCAGGAGTTTGCCTGAAGGTGTTGTTGTTCTGAGGTCCACCTTCACCGCAGAGAAGGCTGGATATCTGTGTTCGCTTTGTTCATCCATAACACTGCAAACCACATGTGACCTGTAGCCTGGTTTTTAAGCATGCTACCTGCAGCTCTGATGTCGATCCACTGCTTTGGTCCAGACTGAGATATCTCAACAAGTACAGTATTGGATGGATTGCGATGAATGGATGCAGTGATTTTGCTCAGAGGAGGAATCTTACAGACTGTGGTGATATTCTATATTTTGACAACAACAATGTATTGAAATTTAATGCAGATATATAAACTCTGATCACTGCCCATAATTTGGTAAATGTTAGGGGTGTTCCCAACTTTTTCCCTGCTACCGATATTGCAGCCTTGAGTATTGGCTGTTACCAATATTGATCCGATACAATATTAGCAGGAATCATACATTTATGACTTATTTTATAGTATTGAATGATAGTAAAGGCTTGACCCATTGATATTATTCAGAGATCAATAGTCAGCAACAGTAAGTCTGAGAAAAACTGACCCATTTACCAGTGGGTTACATCAATTTAACTTTAAACATAAGACTATTCTACAACTGAATAAAATAAATACAAATAAATTAGAAGATCCTGAAAAATAACCTCATTAATAATAATAAATCCAATAAAAACAAAATCTATATTTTAAAGTGAAAAATAACCACAGAAGCATACTACGATTCAAAAGAATAAATGAATAGACAACCCTGAAACTCCTCCTGCTGTTTTTGTGATGCTGATGAGGTTGGTCATATTAAGGACAATTCATACTCGGGCTGAATGTCCACTCCACTCAGAGCTTTGATAGTCAAGCGTTCTGCAGCACAGTAGTTTCCTGTGAAATTTCCATGAATCGGACGATTTGTGTCACATTTAATGCGGGTTGATGTGAAAAAATATATGCGGAGTAGTGTTTTGTGGGACACCAGTGAGGAGCGAAGTCTGCAAGGTCATAAAATTTGAGGTTTCACAGACTTTGCGGATGTCTGCTTTGAGTCTGCTCCACGTCCCTTCACTTGAGTATGAATTGGCCTTTAAACATCCTGCTTCTGTTCCACCACAGGAAACTGGTTTATGATCAGTTTTGCTCTCAGCTTCAACGTCTTTTTCAGATTTTAACTAAAAATGTTGCCACAGGGTCGACACTCCTCCTCCTTCTACTTTGTTAGCACCTTAGCTCAGCTGTTGTTGTGATCACTGGACTCTGCTGCTGGATAGAAGAGCTGGACTGGAGTCTGGAATGGACTGGTGGGATCACAGGGATTAGATCAGAGTGTTTAGATGCAGGACGATATAATCGATACCCGTTTGTTTGCTGATATCGGACCAATATCAATATGGGAACGGGACAGCCCTAGTAAATATATTAATATAACTTTACTGATCTCTGAACTTTTCATCTAGCACGTCATCAGGTAAAAATATCACACATACTGTGGTTAATACTGGCACCATGGTGGCACATTGCTATCCTGGACTGACTGACTTTGGTTCATGGTATCAGCCTCTGCTGCTGTGTTCAGTAATTAGCACATGTTAGCATGCTAACCTCCAGTAAGGTGGTTGAATTGGTAATCATTCTACCTGTTAAAGCCAAAATCTCTCAGTCACCTCTTTATCCTGGTGAATATTTAGTTATCAGTCAGAGCCTGTGCTCAGACGTATGGATGAAGGACAATCTGTGGCATAAAGAATATCCTGTAAGTCGACCAGTGACGGCTCTGATCTCTGCACACAGCTCCTTAGTGTCTTTTCACCTTCACAGAGGCCCTGAAGCACCACTTTGAATCCTTCACCTGTCTGCTTCGGATAACAATGTTAGCCAAATGCTTAAAATGTAAATGTGGCTCCAGAGTGTGCCTTTACTCCCACCAGTGTATTTTTATTCATCACCTTCCAGCTGTCTCCTCCAGGCTGCTGGATGCCTCAGAGGAATTGGCCAAGTACCTCAAAGTTCTGGGCCCTTTGAGAACAAGAGATTAGCTTTGGGAGCTGAGCTCAATAACATGCTGTGCCATATTTACTTATGCAGAAGAAACTACCCACACAACTACTAGACATCTTTTACTGAGAGGAAGCTCTGGAAGGATTTAGCAGGGTCTGACATTTATCTTTTCTTGAGAGCACTTTCACATCTTTAATGTCTTATGGTATCAGGAATCCTTTAATGGAAGTGTCCAGAGTGGGAGCGGAGCAGGGATAGTGATCATTTAGTGTTTCTATCAGATGGCCTCATATAGAGCTCTGGACGTCATGTGACTTTGTTTGTTTACGCCGCCATACTGGCAGGAAAATCGGCTTCAAAGTGAGTGACGCCGGCAGTAAATTTGCGCATCACAAGATATGACTGTATGCAGCAGTAAACTAGAGAAACAGAGGCCCAATCCCAAACCGGCAGGAAGTGCGACTGCAAAAAATTAAGGAGGAAGCAACATAGAAGTTTATGTTCTGCATGATGTACAGTATGTGCCTCACACCTTTGTCACACTGAAAGAAAATAAAACTAAAGGCGTGATTTGGAAAGATAAAAAAAAAGACAAAACTAGTAAATCTTCCTCTCTGCTGACGTTTGGTTTGATTTTGCAGCCCTGGCACATCAAACTGTGAGAACAACTGCCAGCAAAATTCATCTGGCTTCATTGGTTTGATTGGAAATGTCAGGTTGTGCTGGAGTTGAAAGACTTGTGGAATGGCTTAAAATGATTTGAGGTATAATGTAGCTCCTCCTGTACAAGAGGCATCTTTCTGTTGCCATGGTGACGGTGACTTCCCTGTTCTGGTGGCGTGACGAGGGCGTCCCACACCAGCTCACACCCTTCATTTAAAGACATAACGTGCATTGAGTTGAAGGAAGACTGAAACGACTCTGCAGACAAATATTTTTACGTTACGTTTGCATGTTGCTGTGTGAGCAACGGGAAGGTCTGAAAAATCCATGCCATAATACCTTGGTCTAACGTGCTTTTAATGAGAGTACAACCGTTCGGAATCGTAATAAAAGCATGTAAAATAAATCAGATATAAAGTTTAGGGAACGTTGGATTCTGTACCTGATATGAAGTGGTCCCTGCTGGTTCCTACCGCTCTGTTTTCTGATGATCGCTTCCTGCTCATTTTATGGCAGTTATCTGTCTTCATTCAGGATCTTTGGTAATCCAATAAAAGGATCTTCTCTTTGCTCGTCCTCGGCTGTTCTGGCGTCCCGGAGCACAACAGCTATCCAGCATATCCCTGAGAAACGTTTATAGGCGTTAAGCTGCAAGCTGTTATGTTTTTTTTTGTTTGCTTATTTATTTTTCATTATTTTTATTATAGTTTTATTTGCCTATTTCTGTCCTAGTCCTGTTTTTTTAAATGTATTTATGTGATTATTTATTCTAGTTTTACATAAATTGTTTGTGTATGCAGCAACACTTCAGTGACTACTTCTTTCTTTTTCTGTTTTTCTAAAAAAGAAAATCTGCAAATCTTTACATCTGCAAAACCCAATAAGTTGAAAAAAGAAAAACAATTTTTGAGATCAATGAAAACTTTTGACATTGCAGTCTTTTTTAGTCATCAGATTATATTGAATATTTCTGTCAATCTAGTCTGAGAATCCTTTCGTTTCTTGCTTGTTGTCATCAATGAGGTCATTGTGCTGCTGTAGTGCTGATATGAGGCACACAGCACAGGAACAAAAACGGTTTAATATTTCATTAACTCATCTTTGTTATGGAGCAAAGGTCATTGATAAATATGTTTTGTCATGGATGTCATTCCCACTGCCACATGGGCTGGTGTTTTCAAATCCAGATAAGATATAGAGAGATGAGGATTTTTAAACGGTCCAGCTGCAGCTGCTCTTCTTGGCACAGGTTTCTGTGGATTTTATGTCAGTGCTGCTTTAAACTCTGTGTTCTTATTTGGAGGTCACTAACCTTTCAATGAGTGCCTGAGTTACATCAAAGGAGAACAGAACTCCTCTTCTTTCTTCTCTGCTGAATGACTGGAGTGGATTTCACCTCTGAAATCAATCGTGGGTCAGTGGGATTCCCCTGGTCGGCGTGTTTCATGAGAAGAACGGCTGTTCTTTGTGCTTAAAGTCGACTTTTATCTGATCTGCAGCTTTAACGCCTCATCAAACAGGACTCTTTCTGTCTTAATGTTTCTGGGGAGTTTTCTTGGGATGTGAAGCTGAACATGGAAAAAAAAAACCTGCTGCACAAATACTAATGATTATCAAACGTCGTGGTGGGCTGCATCAATCAGTGTCTGACCTGCCTGCACACGCTCAGTAGAGGCGTCGGACATGGAGCTGGAGGACTCTTGTTTGCATATTTGTGTGTGGGAACAGAGAGTAGGTGCACTGCTGTGCTTCTCACAATGCTTATAAACTGAGGAGACGCCCCCTAAGGCCTCACTCATGACGGCACACTTGGTACACACACACACACACACACACACACACACAGCAGATGACCTCAGAAAGAGAGAGTTAGGCTGCAGATGCCTGTTTGTGAGGTGGTGAACATGTGTGTGTGTGTTCCCCCCTGACCCCAGCACACACCCTGCAAACATACACACTTTCTCCTCTTGTAACCTCCGTTAACCTCGGTGACTCACACCCGCTCTAAAGCCGCCCACCCCATGAAGCTGCGAGGGCTTTGTGTCCCTTTCTGCTTCCTGTTTGGGTCAATGCATCCTAAAAGGATCCAGCTGAAGGTTCAATTGCTTTTGTTTTGATTTCACAGCGTTGAGTTTGTGACATTTATCTGTAGACCTCATCTAGACTCAGCCGTTGCTTCACTGAGCATGATTTCTGTTTTCTATACTTCTCAGTTTAAACAAAGTCTGTCAGAATGAGCTCCATCACTTCAATTAGTAAAGACAGTGCCAAAATAAAATTTTAAAAAATGGCATGGGCAAACTATGGCCAGCGGGCCATATACTATGGGCTATATGAGTTTTTTAATCCAGCCTGCCGAACTTGTCCAAATTGTATTATTAAATTCAATTATGTTATATTTAGGGCTGCCACCACTTTAACACGATCCATGGCAGCATGCACAATGGAAAATCTAACTGGACAAACTGCCCAAAATACATAACAACTAACGCAGATTAAGGCAGGTCATGAAGCAGAACTCCATTCAAAAAATCAAGGAAAATGACAACGCTGTCGTAACTAACGATCAAACATGCTGATAAAATTAGATTAACCATCTTTTCTGAATCTATCTAAGCTTCTCCTGAAATTCCAAATAATCCACCAAAGAGCATCGTTAATGTTTTAATTTGTAACAAGAAATGGATGAAAAGGAAAAGAGAAAGGGACACTCTTTTCAATAATCAGCCTCAACTGGACTTTGTTAAGTGCTAATTCGTGAATGTTGCTATGCTCACACACTAAAATATCTGCTGAACTTCAACATGTTAGCATCGTCACTTTGACCATTTGACCATTAAGCATTAAGCATTTAGCTCAAATATTGTGTGTGTATCAACATAACACACACTGTACACCCTGTGATTCAGCATGAATGTTTTATTTTGTTATAAAGTAAACTCAAAATCAGTCTACTACTTCCTCAGAATGTTTCCTTTATACTTTCATTTCAAAAAATAATTTAAATCATGGATGGTATTTTAGCTTGATAAAGCTAATTCATTATTAATCTGTGGTGTGTTGTTATTGTTAGTCTGAATTGATGACCTAAATTCTGCATCTAATTACCCTCATATTTTTTAATTGGGGTCTCTGTTTGCTGAATATTAATATATGTATACAGGGTATAAACTTCTGTTTCAAGATCTAACTTTAATATTTTCAGTTGTGTGGTAGCAACAGCAGATACACCTGAAAAATCAAGGTGTTTTTTCAGAGAGAACGGGAATAGATTTTGGTGAAAGTATCTGGGAAATCGGGGATAAACAGATGATGCTGATCTCTAGTGTCTAGTAGACTATAGTAAAATGAATAGTTTTGACAGGAGCAAAGGAGCAGGATGGCGGATCAGTATGATCTTGACTAATTTTACCATACTTTCATGATGTCACTGCTTATTTTAGCCCAAACCACAATCTTTTTCTAAACCTTACCAAGTAGTATAGTTTCCTAAACCTTAAGCTGTTTTGTTTCAGTGCACAAGGTGAAGCTTTCCTTTCCTTTCACAGTGCAGGAGGTGTAGTTAAGCCTGTATGAACAATCACAGTGGCATGGCTAGCTACTGATAACACCCATTAAATCGTCTGATAACATTCAAAATGACTGGATGACTCCTGATGTGTTTCCATGGTCAAGAGTAAATCGCTCTATAACCAACCGGTGCATAGTTATGAAAACCCTCATTACAGAAAAAAATTATCACAACTTTGAACACTGTGTTGCAGCGTTGATCAGCCTGGGTGAAAACACTTTGGACAACCAGTCTCAACTGATTTTGCGGCTGTGTGTTCTGAACCGGCGGCAGGTTTGCCTTTGTTAGCCGTCAGTCCTCTGGGGGTTAATGACCTAGAATCCGTCATCTTCTTATCCTGCTGAGATGAAAAGAGACATTGTTTATGTACATCTGCCTTCAAAGGGGAAGGCACCCAAATTAGAAGCAGCAAGTCAAACAGTATGCAGATGAGGCAGCTGAATGGGGTGAATAGATGACTCCCGACTGGAGGCACGCACGCCTTCGCCTTCCTCGCCAGTCGTGTCCTGTGGGTGAGATTGGAGGGTGGGAGGGTGGAGGGGAGCAGAGGCAGGTGCTCCTCCTCCCCTGCAGAGCTACTCCATTGTGGTTCGTCTCAAAAAGGACAGCTGTTGTGTCTCGCACCCCCTCCAGGGTCTTCTGTCATGTGTGCCTGGATGTTTGTCATATAAAGTTCCTGTCTGGCTTCAACAGGCTGTTAAAGAACCGAGCTGCAGTGATCATTCTTTCCTCAATTCTCATGTTTTCACTGTCTCACCCCATGCTTTCACCCATTTAACTGCTCCTTGTTCTTTTTCTTGACCTCCATGAATGTTTTTAGTGAAGGTAGCAGTTCAGCACCAATAATCAGTTAGTTAGTGCAAAATAAATGTATTAGTAATAATTAGGGAATAATGTTGTGTGTTAGTAACTTAACATATGTTAACACATATGATGATTGACACTAACCACTTTACTAGTTTTAAAACTAATTCTAGCCTCAAATAACCTGGCCACTACGACTAAACGGAGGTAAAGTAAGTTCTTGTCTTTTATGTATTGACCTGAGTTTTTTGCCATTACATTAATCTCTGAGCTGACGGTAGTTCTTTGGTCAGCTTTTATCACTTAACTTCCATATTTCTTTTTCATGTAAAAACATTTTCTCCTTTTTTACTAATACTCATACAATCAGAATCTAATCCTCTGCTTCTACAAAACATACTGATTAGTGTCGCTTAAATAGTCATGACTTTGCCCATTCTGCCCCCCCAAAATAAAACTTATTATGTGTACCTTTGTTTACTTTATCCCATCCCTCCTCCCCTCCCTCTCTTCTCCTCTCCTCTTTAAAAAGCTTTGGGGGTAACAAGCGTGTCCAGGGTTAAGATGAGCCCCGGCAGGCCGACAGTCTGCCCCTTTGTCTCCTCAGAGCCCAGATGCCTCTATTCGCCTCTCTGCTCTGCAGGAATGACCACATCGGCATCAGAGGAATGGCACCAGGAATTCTTTTGTGCTCGCCGTGTTCAGCATCCCCCATGCTGGCCGTCACCGTCCCCACCCCTCCACCCTCCAGTCTGCTAATTTAATCTGTTCAGGGTAGAAAAACACACTGCCTCCATAAGAATGTCATTGTTTGTCCCAAATGGGAAGAGGCAGCTGATGGGGTAATGGTTAGATGTCTGTGAGAACGTAGGCATGCTATGACATATCTTTTGTTTGAGTGAAAGAACAAACCATTATGTAGTTTTGTGTTTCGATTGTGAGGGCTTTGACTGGTCAGATACAGCCAACAGTCACAGTGACCAGAATTGACAAAATCATGCTCAGTCCGTCAGCTTACATATTAAAAACATAGATTTTTACATATTTCACTGGATAAGTGAATGTTTTGACCTGGTAGAGCGAGCTAAAGAGGTCATGGTATCAGCAGAGTTATTTGGGTTAATCCTCTGAGGAACATGACGCTGTAATAGTTTGAAGGATGCTTCAGTTTGGATTAAAGATGTGGATCAAACTACCAGCTGACATCCCCAGAGCCATGACAAAAAAAAAAGCACAAACACCCCCTCACATCTGAAAGGTCACGGTCCACAGTTATTTCTGCTTACAGGTATTTATCAGCTCTGATCAGCAGTGATTAAATTTCACCACTTTTCCAGGGCGATGTCATGTGCATTGAAGCAAATACGTAATTATAAGATAAAAACAGGGAAAAACAGGGGTTTGGACAGTTATTATAATTATTAAAGTACAAAACACACAATTAATATGCTCTCATCCAAGAAAAAGACTCAGACAACAGTAATTTAACATTCAGAGAAATGGGTGAAAGCAAAATGAAACCTAAAATAAAATAAAACTTGTTTCATCTTTTTTCTGTGAATCTGACAGACTCAGATTTGGAAAGAAACCACCTTTATATGTCACCTGTCTCTGTAAACAGGAACAGTAATATTACCTTGCTAATCATTGTAAATCATATTTAATTCAAACTTGCCAGAAATAAAATCAACACCATCATGGTTGGCCTTTCCAGAGCTCCGTACATAATCACTCTGGTTTGAGACTTTGAAAGTGAGACTGAATAACTAACGAATACAAAAAAATAAATCCATACAACATACCAATGTATATATATTTATTGCATTAATTCGATTAAGACTGTAATAGATATCACATGCCATTTAATTGTGTTATTCTAACTTTATTCCATTAACAGCTTTCCAAAGCGTCATTGTCACTCTGCATGTAAAAGCACTCATACAAACTGTCTGCAACCATTACAGCACATTGTAATCGTTCCCATTTTCATCCCAACATTCAACATAAATTAGCCCATCAGTGTTTAGTGTTTGGATGAAAGCTGTCATTTTCAGGACTGCAGCCCTGGCTTCATCTGTCAAAACACCATCCTCCTCCCATCCACACGACCACGCCAGCCTCCATTCATGATCCACTCTGACAGCCCGATGGTTGGTGTGTAAGCGAGCTTATAGCCCAACAATCGCTTTAAAAACGGCCTCACATGCAGCCAGACAACAGCACAAACTAAGAAGTGTGCGTGTCAGAGCGGATGCTCTTTTTTTTATGAATTGATTTACGCCAGACGTCAGCCGCCACCGCATGGAGTGATGAATGGGTGATTAATGTGGCCGAGATACGGAGCAAATCAATTTCTGGTGACCCGTCTTGTAGTGGGGACCCAGAAGGCAAGGCGTGTGGGAGAGTGTGGTGGGAGGCCAGGGACCCACTGGGAGCTGCACCTGCATAATAACACGATTTACATTTCTAACATTATTATTGTTTTATTGATTGAACAGGAGGAAGAGCTGCTGCGTTTGTTTAGATCACAGATCACTTCTCATATTTCTCTTTTTCATTTTCTGTCAGTGTTGATTTATTTTAAGACTGAAGTTTATCTTTCTCAACATATTTTAAGTTAAATCAACTGCAGGTGGCAGATCAGAAAACAAGTCCTATCAACCTTGTAGAAATGTACAGCGTGGTGAAATGAGTGGCTAGGTTTAGGAAACAGAACGACTTGGTGGTGAATTGGAACTTTGTGTATTTTAGACTTCAGACTTTACTATCCTCAGGGAGAAATTTGTGTTCACAAACAGTACAGACTCAGAGGGACCTGTTGTTTCGGGCAGCTATGGCTGCTGGTCCAGTTGAGGTGTGACAATGGGTAGTATGGCTTTCCAGGTATTTCATTATGATGGGGGTGAGGGTTGTTTGAGAACTGGGGTTATAGTGGCAGTTTTCCAGATGGTCGGCATGGTGGCAGTCATATAAATTTGGAAAAATGGAGTGCCAGATGGATAACAGTTCCTGTGAACAGGTCCAAAGCACTCTTAAGGACCTATTAATCAGCTGTTGCAGGTACTGTGCTGTGACATAGTCCTTTGTTTTTTTGAGTGTAAAGATGTTGTCAGTCAACATGCTTTCATTTGATATGGTGAGAATATTTACATGCACAGCATTGCTCGTGTTAAATGAGAACATCATACTGTGAGGAAGGATTGGTTTGAAAGCTATCAGCACAGGTGGAGGAAATCCACCTTTCACTTCAGTCCAAGCAGTAACAGAGAAGTGTAGAAAAGTAATTCAAGTAAAGGGCAGTGTGCAGGATTTAGGGGCTCTATCAGCAGATTTATAAACATAACTATATTTTCATTATTGTTATAATCACCTGAAACTAAGAATGGATGTTTTTCAGCTGAGAATGAGCCTTCATCTCTATACAGAGAGCAGGTCCTCTTCATGAGAACATGCTACATGCTGTCAGCTTCTCTTTCATTCCTTTCATCACTGGTTTCTTCTCTGACTGCGGCTGTTGTTGTTGTTGTTGTTAATATGACTTTTCTTCACAGCTGAACAAGGTCACAGACTGATAATTGTTCTTTTAATATGATAACAGTTACTTTGATTAGAGCACCATGGATCATTTCCCAAAGCCTGAAAAATAAATTCAGGTTTGAAAAGTTTATTGGGTCTGTTTGCTGAAAGTTTCCACAAATAAGCACTGAAGCTTTTACCTCCCCCACCCCTTCATTAACTAGCATCAAGGTGCCCTTGAGCAAGGTGCTTTACCCCCACTGCTGCAGTGCATCTGCTCAGTGGTCAACCACACAGGCTTTGGCTGCACTGGGCACGACACATGAGCAGCAACGTCACAGAGCGGCTATGATTCGTAAAAAACTGCACTGAAGCCACCTTTCATCATCTTACAGCTGTTTCACTCTGTTTGACTCATGCGTTGATGCATGACTCACTCATACAATAACCAGATCCTTTATTATTTTAGGTTTTAGCTTGTTCCCCTTCTCTGTCATCATAACAATACATGTAGAAAACATACTTCCAATACTTGATAAAATATCCCTGTCAAGTCTTTGTGTCCACTATGGAGCTGTATTCAGGATATGTTAGCCGAGCCTAGCTTAGCATAAAGACTGGGAGCAGGGGGACAGAAGTACTGTATGCCAGCATGGTTTTAAGGGTCTCGGTCTCCTGCATGACCTAAACCATGACAAATAAAGTATACAACAATGTCTGAAAAAGAAAAAAGTAGCCTATTCAAGACACAAACTGGAAAAATATATATTATTTTTGAATAAATGTGTAGTATAAATACACAATAAATGAATGTATAAATAAGAAATGTATAAATAAATAAATAGAATAAATTCATCCACCAGATTGCCAGCACTGTTACTGTTGCCTACCACGTCCCTGTGGTTTTGTCCCCCAGAGAGTGAATAATACAGGATATAAAAACGAATAGTTAATGGAAACACGTGTCATTAGCTGCTAAATACTGCACTGTTTTCACCAGCTAGTCCCTAACTGTGTCTGTCTTTGCTGGCACTGATCACGGTCATAATCTGCCTGTCCTGTCAGGACTTGGACTCAAACACGTCCTCAGTGTGTCCTCTCTTTCCACTCTGCTGCTCCTGCTGACACAAACCAAGAGGAATCAGCACCGTAGGAGGAGAAGATTAATGGGGTTCAGGTGCTCTTCTCTGTCTCTTTGTTCCCCTTTGACTCCTGAGCAGAACTCCACCCTGCCTGCTCTCCACCAGGCTACAATATGAACATGAGCTGCTTTATCAGAACCGCTTTAGCTTTCAAGGTCACAAGGCATAAAACAGCACATTATCTTCTATTTTAATCTCTGTCAACTACAAATATAATATTGTAAAGTTAGTATCCTGTCAGTATCAGTGTGATGTATTTAAGGGTTCAATCATTAAAGGGGTAGTTCAGAATTTTGGACATAGAGCCTCATTTCCAAGTGGGCTGGAGTGTTAGAGACACATGGAGACAGTTTTCAACAAATTCCATTCAGTGCTTCTAGTTGCAGAGTTCACTGGTGCTAGACTAACACAAGTCAATGGTTCTAGTTTAGTCTGACATTAAAAACAGTCTAACCCACTCCACAGTGCACCTGAGACAAATCAATTATAACACCAGACTGTCAATGTAAATGTCTGTGTTGATAGAATCATTTTAGACATTAAACTAACCTTGCATTTTGAAGGATTTATGTCTCAGCAGCAGCAGTTAGTTTGACAGTGGTGGACTGATATCAGCTAGGTTATCAGATCTATAATAGTTTGTTTACCTTGCATTCCTCCTCCGTCTGCATTTGTGGACATTTTCCTCACTGTCACCACCAGTCTCTGGTTCTTCTGTCCTGGTTTTCTGCAGCTCCAGTGGACACTGTCTCTACAGACGCTCTCTCTCCTTCTTCCCTTTTAGCATCCATCTCTCTCAGCTATTCTTCTGTGTATTCCAGCTCGACCAGGTTCAGTTCATTGGAGAAAAATTGCTCATCGTCGTCTTCAAAGGCATCACAAAGTCCTCCAAACCTGACTAAAACTGGTCTTCAGAACAAGCTTCTTCATGTACTCTATGTCGTCTATCAATGACAGCTGCATGTAAACAAACTATTATAGATCTGATAACCTAGCTGATATCAGTCCACCACTGTCGAACTAACTGCTGCTGCTGAGACATAAATCCTTCAAAATGCAAGGTTAGTTTAATGTTTAAAATTATTCTATCAACACAGACATTTACATCAATAGTCTGGTGTTATCACTGATTTACCTCAGGTGCACTGTGGAGTGGGTTAGACTGTTTTTAATGTCAGACTAAACTAGAACCATTGACTTGTGTTAGTCTAGCACCAGTGAACTCTGCAACTAGAAGCACTGAATGAAAAATGTTGAAAACTGTCTCCACAAGTTTGCAACAGATTTTAGATTTTTTAACAATTTATGCAGCTCAGTGTGCAGAAATTCCAGCTGCTTTAGACTCAGGTGTGGGAAGTGAAGTCAGTGTTTGAATGTCTGACTGTCGTTCTCTTTATCATCCAGCAGGGGGCGTCTTCTCTGGTTGTATGCAAGTCTATGAGAAAATGATCCTACTTCTCTCTTGATTTATTCCCTCAGTAAACATTGTAAACATGAGTTTATGATCTCAGTCTCTAGTTTCTAGTCTTCTTCAGTACAGCATGATGTTCATTTAGTAAATGATGGTTCCATTGACAGTCAAACAGACCATAAAGCACAGGATGATTTGGTTACCTGCTGATTGACAACTCGCTATATTGTATTGTTTTGTTTTTGTGGGATGGAGGAAATGACTATATTGCCAACACTGACTGTATGTTTGTGTGTTAGCTAGCAGTAGTGTTTGCCTGCTGTCATATTACTAATAAATCACACTAACAGGTCTTTTAGGAGGTGACGTCTCGTCTGAAACAATACTTAAATGTAACAACGACACTGAAAGCCAAGGCATTGATCCCACATGACAACTGCAGCTAACACGTTAGCTACTTGCCAACTTATGGCTGTGAAACAAATTTGCATTTAGCATTTGAAGTACATTTAACTTTGGTGAACTTTCAGTCTGACAGTTACCTCAGCAGATGAGGGTCAGTCTTCTGCTGTGACTGTGCCTTAATCTAGCTGCTGTTCTCCTTTGTTTGGATTATTTTAGGGGATCTTTCAAAACTCATCTGCCCAGCTAATAAAAATATATCATTATGGAGATTCCTCCCACCCTGAGAGTGACGTAAATGCAAAATGGCCACTGGTGAATTGAGCATTAAATTAAAAGAGGGAGTTTACAAATTGATCTGTTTCAAGATTCCTCTATAGTTTGAAAAAGTTGTTTCGTTGAATTGTTTTGGAAAAACCCATATTTTAAGTGATTATACCAGCAGTGCTGAAATTTAAGAGAAGGAGTTGATATTGACATTGAAGGGTGATTCATTTCTTTCTCTCTTTTCTTTCTCCTTCCTCTTTCACCTCTTCTTCTCTCCTGATGATATCTTGGTTTATTATGTATTTTTACCAGACAATCGTTCTTTCTCTCTCTGGCTTGCAGTCCCTCTCCCCCTGAATCATAAATGATAGAAGATTAATATTTCATCTGCCCCTTCACAGCGTCCTGTGACAGCTTTGGGGAGGAAGTGGTGCTCCCTCTTTGGTCACATGGGTCCATTTGCAGATCC
>CM056560.1:21289679-21349306 GCA_029721515.1 Synanceia verrucosa | reverse complement strand
TACATATACTGAGTCAAGTGCAGCTGAAAATAAGGGTGAGGGGAAAACAGAGTGGTATTACTGTGTTTGAATACCTGGTATTATTTTGTCTTGGACGACCAAAGACAGCAGCTGCTGCGTGTTCACCTCCTCCTGCTCTGTTTACTGTGATGTGAGGACACATTTACCTTTTAGTCTGTTTGTGTACAGAGATTTACTGAGCTAATACACCAGCTGAAGCAGCACTCAGTGTGGTGAGAGGGAATACAAATACAGTACTAATACACACACACACACACACACACACTGTTCTCTAACAGCCAAATCAACACACACATATGTAATTTTTAGTTGCATACATTTTTACATGGAACAACGTGCCTTGTACAAACCAGGAAATTAGCATGAATTTGTCCCATTTGTTTATCCTTGGCTTCCTGTACTGCAGGTAAGATTTCAAGAGACACTTAGTGTCAAGTGCTCTCTGTTATCTACCAAAAACTAACTCCATTTGCAATTTAAAGAAACTAAAGAAAACTACACATTTGCTCAAGGACCTGCACACAGCTGGGAATTATTGTTAGTTTGCTTGAGTATCTCCATGTTGACTCACTTTCCTCTAACTTTACATTAGGCCCATCCCTAGCTACTTTCACATATTTATTTTAAAACATCAAACAATCTAATACACCAGAGACCATCTTGTTATGGGATCACACCAGCCACAAGACTCAAGTACAAAACTGACCCCTAATTTCCACTGGATGCGGAACAACGCTGACATTTTGTCAGACCCGATACGTTTCCATTCAAATCAATGTGTCAGTTTCCACTGACACAACAATGTCGCATGCGGCGAGCATGCTCAGCATTTACGGAAGCGGTGGAGCGTAAACCGCCTGGTTCCGATAAGCCCCTCCAGTTTACCCTGAATAGAGCTATCACCCCAAATATGAATTAACTCAGAAACTTCACTTTCCCTCCATCGACTACTCTGCGCATTATCATCGGCCATGGTTGTTGTTTTTCTTCCCACATCCGCCTACTTCAGTGCAGAATAGTGAAGTTTGTAGCTTGTTGATGACGTGTCGGCCGGATGAATGCAACTTCAGACTGAAGTCGCATGTCAAATGATCGGATATGTATCGGTTTTAAGACCACATATCCAAGTGGCCTGGGTTGCATTTGAAAAAAACGATCTGTGTTGTTCAGATTGTAATTAAAAGATCAGATACAGGTCACATTGGGGCAAAAAAATTGGATTTGGGTCACTTCATGCTAAAGTCTGAAAGTAGCCTTATTTGGCGTAATGTAATGTAGTCAAACGGAAGAAGAGATGAAATAAATACCTTACTAATTCAAGATTCAAAGTGTTTATTATCATATGAACAGTGAGGAAATGTGTTTCCCTGTACAATGAAATACTTCAATGCCGAGCAATGAATCAAAGTCTAAAAAATAGATAAAATGGTAAATAAGGCAGCAATGTCATACAAACATATACAGTAAAAAACATAGGCTGTACAAAGAGGCAGTGCAATGTGCATTGTATAAGCATCTTTGGTTCATGTTAGTTACTAATATTTGTTGGATGAAGACATCTGATCACAGCTGCTTCACAGTGGTGAAGAGCAACAAGAAAATCAATCTTCCCGGCATTGATAAGAAAGAAATTGTAATAAAACCAGAATTATCCTGACAGTAAATGACCTGGATACATCAGTAACTCTGCCAGAGTATTTCACACTGACTTAGGATGAGCACATTTAGCAAAAATGCAGAGAGAGATAGAGGGAGGCACACACTTCCACCCGGCTGTGAAGGCATGTTTATGAATGATGGATTGGCTGGTGGAGAAAGGAGAGAGGAAACGTTGAATATTCATAACGCCTTTTGAAGCGGACCTCCTCCTGCTACATCAGACATCAGTCGTATGGTGGAGGTCAGAGGAAAGCTGACTCATGTTAAACTGACCATCCTGCCCCCACCTCACCAACAGATCACCCCCCCAATCAAACCACCCATCCATCCCTCCCCCACCGCCTCACTGCGCCTGTCCACTCAGCATGTGACATGTCCCATCTGTAGGCAGACAGCAGCACAGAACATATAGGCTACACACACACACACACACACACACACACACACACACACACACGGCTGCATTCATGCGTTAACATACATGCCAAATATAAAACACGAGCCAGGAAACACAAAATATCCAGACTCATGCGTGCCTACAGACAGAAATAAAATGCAAATTTGAAGAGAAAACACACGTGATAGCTTGAAAACACACATCACATCCACAACACACACACCTCCACACACCAACGTCAGACCCCAACTGCTGCTTCATCACTCAGACTCGCCTCTCCTTCAGGATTGGGTGATTCAGTTTGACAAGTCGTGTGGCGTGAACCGTGATTGGCCGGCTCACAGGAGCGAGCTAATCTTGACACGTATTGAACGGGCTGCTGGAGCTGCTGAATACCAACAAGGTGTGAAGCACAGTGAGTGTAGCGGACATGTTCTCATATTGTACTCTACATGGTTTTTCCCCTTCCTCTCACTGTTATCAACTGGTTGATTTGATTTATTTAATAATTAAACACACATGCATGTGAAGTCTACAAGAACGGCTTTAATTACTGTGCTTCACACAGATGGTGTGATGGTGATTTCTACTTGTAGGCTAATTATTTTATAAATGTGAACAAATCATTTACTGAGCAAGAATGTTTAATCTTGACTTTGAAAATTCCAACTTCTAGCTGTTTCCAGAGCTTTCTACCATATCACACAGTCATCAACAGCAGATGGAAGTGAAGCCAGAAAAAAAAAACCCTGACCTTCTGTTTAGTCAAGTTGCAGTTAACATCCATGTCTGTCCAAAATGTCGTCACGTCATCATTTCATCCTGCCAGAATTAACACATGAATTACTGAGCTGTGCCAATAAACATGTTTTGTAAGGTCACAGAAACATCCATCCATCCATTATCTACCTCTTATCCTCTCCCTATCCCAGCTGTCTTAGGGTGAAAGGCAGGGTACACCCTGGACAAGTCTCCAGTTCATCACAGGACACATAGAGACAGACAACCACTCACACTCACATTCACACCTATGGTCAATTTAAATTAGCCAGTTAACCTAATCCCCATACATGTTTTTGGATGGTGGGAGGAAGCCGGAGTACCCGGAGAGAACCCACGCAGACACGGGGAGAACATGCAAACTCCACACAGAAAGACCCCAGGCCAGGAATCAGGTACCTTCTTGCTGTGAAGTGACAGTGCTAACTGCCACAGGCCCGTGACAGAAACATTTGACCACCAAAATCTAATCAGGTCATCATTGACTTCAAACTTCAAGGAGATGTTTGTGGCACACGCTGATGAGAGTGTGGGTGGATGGACGGACAACATGAAAACATAATGTCCCTGCTTTTGAATGCATCATAAGGTCTTCATCAGCAGATTTCCACCACTAGACCTGAGTGAACCCTCAGGGGGAATCTGGTCAGGTGGGATGTTTAGGTGGCTGATCAGAGAGCTGTTATAAAACATCCTTTGGGGCTCTAGTGACATTTTATTTGACATTTTGACTGAATATATACTTTATCAAATAGATACATAAACTAGAGCCCATGTTGTAAGGGAACCACACCGGCTGGTGCTTCTGCAGAGCTACAGTACTGCTTACACACACTAAGGCAGCTCACACACATTTGTTTTTTACTCTTGTTCACGTTTCACCCTGAGATAAATTCAGGCAATGTAACAAGATATTTAAGGCACGTATCCTGGAGTCAGAATCCTGCTGGGATGTTTTTTTCCTTGGCTTCCTGTACTGCAGGTAAGATTTTAAGACACAATTAGTGTCAGTGTGCAGTTCAAGTGCTCTCTGTTACCTACCAACAACTAACTCCATCTGCAACTTAAAGAAATATATTTACATTTGAGCTATCTTACTTTTCTCAAACATTACATTTCAAAGGGAAATGTTGTTCTTTTTTCTGAACTACACTTTTCCTTTTCACTTTCAAAACATGCAAATCAGGTTAATGGTACATGTACGGTTCCTGTTTAAGGTCTTTCTGGTCATCCAACCACTCAAAGCGCTGTTAGACTATATACAGTATCATTCACCCATTCACTCACTGATGGTGGGAGCTAGCCATTAAGTCCACATTCATGCATCAAAGCACAGCATTGGGAGCAATTTGGGGTTAGATATCTTGCTCAAGGACTAACCATCTTTATACCACGCTACTTCACACCCATCTTCCAACTCAAACTTCAGTTTTATCTCAAGTACATCGTAAAGTTTCCTGATTGCATCCTGATCAGTTGTGATGCTATAGCAGTGACACAATCTGTCCACACACAGAGATGTAAACTCCTGGTGAAGTCCTCTAAACCTCCTCTGTGGGAGTTTCTGCCACAGTCAGCGCCTCCAGAACCATACTGAGACTCTGGTTTGTCCTCATTAATGTAGCCAGTATATCGACTGAGGTTTTAAGTTTAGCTGGTAAACAACAGCAGTAACAACTTAAAGGCTGGAATATACTTCTCCGACTGCGTAATACATTATCCGACACCGTAGCTACGGAGACCCCGCGAGTCCTCGCACTTCTCCGTCGTGATGCGTGTTGTGCAGCCCTGCCATGAAATGCACCCCCTCGGAAAGTGAAGCAATTCACCTTAATATCGCAGATAAAAGCAGGGGAAAATACTATTTTATGATTTAATTATTTGTGAGGGAGATAGAAGAGAACAACATTGATTGATTTCAGTCTTTAAAACTCCTCTTCCTCTTTCTTTTCAACATAAAATCGGATAATAGCGAACGCAAACCAACAACTTTCAGTATGTTCTATGGAAATATACCCTAGCCATAATTACTAAATGAATTAAATGGACAAGTTGAATGTGTTTGGTTTGACTTTCACAAGGCTAATTGATACTTTAGCTCCTGTCCTGTCTGCGCTGCTGCAGAGGAGACCTGTCTGTTTGTTTCTGTGTAGGGAGAGGGGCTGCATTTCACTACAGGGTGTAACTAGAGGACCAATCACAGCCCTTGTCGTCTCCATCTTCCCTTGACGGATTGACGGACAGTTAAAAAAAAATTCCTGCACCCGGAGAGGATGGAGAGGCTCTCAGTCAGGCTCTCCAGCGACGCAGAGGGCTCTCCGTCTCTACATACGGCACTTTATGGAGTACTATAAATTGGCCTTAAGTAACAGCGTCCCTTTTGACAGTCACTAATACTCTAACACATTACTTTTTAAATAAATAAACACAGCCACCGTTACAATATGGTGCATTTGTCCGTTACTTGATAAATGCTTTCATGATTGATGAATTCAGATTGCTTTCATTGATACTCTTAGATGTCTCTATAGATAGGGGGACATGTCCCCTTCAGATTCATAGAGACACTGATCTTTCCCCCAAATTTCCCAGCATAATGAGACAAACATCACTGGTAAAACAGAGGATTAATTAATTCATTAATTATTATATAATAATTAATGAATTAATTATTGCAGCAGCACTGGGAGCCTGATATAAATTTTGTGTTTTCGACTCATGGTGCGTTCAGATTACACAGGAATGTCTGAATTTCCAAGCTCCAAGTCAGAATTTAAATTAGAACCTCCAACTCAGGATTAATCTCACCAACCAGACATAGAATTCATGCTATCTGTTACTGACGTAAAAAATAGCTCCGTGTTTTGTTGTTCGTCTGTAAGACTGGAAGAGCTGGGAGCACTAAACTTTGAGGTTAAGATGATCTGAGCTCCAAGTTCTGACTTCCAGTGAACACACCATAAGACAAACTCTCACTCCCCAGGGTCCTAAAGAGGAGCTAAAAAGAAAAAAACATTGATTTTTGGTGTCAGTAATCAACAAAGTAATTGAGTTTTACTCAATCAAAGAGTTTACTCTTTGAATAAAGTAACTAGTAACTGTGGCTAGTTACTATTTTTCAGTAACTGCCAGTGTCTGGGTTCAAAAAATTGAAGCTTTTTTGAAGTTTTTACTGATACATCTAGAGCTGCAACAATTAGTCTATTAATTGATTAGTTGTCAACTATTGAATGAAAAAAATATTTTGTTAATCAATTAATTGGTTTGAAGACTTTTTGAAGAAATTAAATGTGAATATGTTCTGGTTACCTTCCTTCTCTACTGTATGACACCAAACTAAATATCTTGGAGTTGTGGACAAATAAGACATTTAAGGACGTCACTTTGGGAAATATTGATCATCCTTTTTTCTCCATTTCCATTCAATTAAATGAGAAAATAATGAACAGGTTAATTGAATGTGAAAATAGCCTCATTTGCAGGCTTGGATACATGCATGAAATATTGAAAAGGTTAGCTGTTCACTGCAGGGAGTGTGTGTGTGTGTGTGTGTGTGTGTGTGTGTGTGTGTGTGTGTGCGTGTGTGTTAGACAGAGCTGCATTAAAATGACAGCATCTCACTCAGCACACCTGTTTTCCTCCATTCAATTTGACGCTTCCTCAGCAGAGCATGATGTTCTCAGATGCATTCGGCGGCGCCATCTGTGACGGAGCGAGGCACTTTTTCCTCGGCTCTGCCGTTCCCACGACTCTTCCTCAGAGGCCTCAGATGTACTGCCGGCTCAGCCACACATTCAGCGAGGAAGAGGAGGAGAGCTGAGGAGATGTCAGCCGATCTAATTTGACTTAGGGACAAGTTTCCTCCTGGGGGAAACCAGAAACCCGTCAGGCTGTCAGCTTCACTCCGACGCCTCTGAAGTGAAGCGGTGTGTCGCTGCAATATTAGAAAAGTCCTTTCTGAAAACTGGGCTCTGTCTCTGTTTAATTAAGTAGGGTCAGACCGCTGTATTGAGTGCCTGAAGGGCAGGGCAGTCACTGTCAGTGTGACAGAGATCAATGACAGACAAACACCGCAGGGCAGGCAGAGTCTGCCAATGTTTTTAAGGAAAAAAAAATGCTTTTATTCCCTGGTTTTTAACTCTGTTTAACCTTTTTTAATTTCCTGTTGTTCTTTTTTTTTAGACTGGTTTTTGGTTTGTTGTGATTATGTACTAGGTTTTTGTGAAGCACTTAGTTGCAAATCATCTTTGCTTTTAAAATGCTATACAAAATAAAATAAACTTTAAAAAGACATATTGCTGGTTTTCTTTTATTCAGCTGTTAAATAAAGTTATCACCAGTGAATAGGGTCTCTGCCTTGTATCCCAATCTTGTATCCCAAAACGTATCCTGCAAAATGTTCTCTACTCTGAGTTACTCTGCAGTGTCCCATGATGAAAAGTTTGTAGCATGGAGCACATTTTTAGGCTTATTAACAAACAATAGCATAATATTTACATACATGTTCATGCTTACTTAAGGGCTAATATGGCAGAATGGAGACAGTATACATACAGTGTATTCTATGTAGCCTTATAGGGAAAAATGGTGTATTTTTCATCAACTGGTACATGCTTAGATGTGAACATTGATCCAATTCTGACAGTGCTTAGAGTTTAGACTTTAGTTTGTCCTAAACGGCCACCATACATAAGATAAACCCACCACTTTCACAGCAGAGATCGAGCAAATGCAGTAACTAATTTTATTGGTTGATTAATTCAATCAAACTTCTGCTGTATGATCTGTCCAGTGGCTATTATCCAGTGAATGCACCACAGTCACATGGAAAATAAACAGTTCTGCTCTTTGCATGTGATTAAGCATCGGGCTAATAAGAGTCTTAATTCATGAGCATCGTCAGGGCTTCTATCACCTCACCTGTTGTTCATAATGAGGTGGCTTTAACGAGCTCAACGATAATGAGGGAAGAGCTTCATCAGTGGGAGAGCAGGTGAGCCTCTGTACCAGAGGACATCACACGTGTGTGTATGTCAAAGTGTTTTTCTGGAAACAGGGACAAAAGAGCGCTCTCCTGCAGCCTGTGAGTAATGTTGGGGCTTCTGGGATTTGTAGTTGGAACATAAAGAGACTGTATACACCACAGAGATCAATGCCGGAAGTGAAGATGTAGGATGAGGATCAGCAGAGCAATCAATACAAGAAAAAAGTGGTGATTTTGGTGAAAGTGTCCACTACTCTACCTCTGTTAAAACAAGAATGGAACAAGGTAAAAACAAATGTTTTTTTCATGATGAAATAGAGAGTCTCTTCTTTCATTTGAGCTATTCAGTGTTTTCAGGGTCATAGTACAAATATTGTGTGGGTCTAGAAAGATGATTCAAAAAACGCTCACACAAGGCACTTTTGGTTTTATAAAAGGGCTGGCACTTAAAGAGTTAATATCTGATATTCAACCTTTCCTTATTTGGAAACAAAACAGTATATTTATCACTCCACGCAGCAACAGTAGACATGATGTAATCTGTGAACATTTGTCTATTCATGGCCCATTATTTTCATCAGCATCCTCCCTTCAAAAAGGATCTCCTCAGGATCAGTCAGTTTTGAGGTGTTTCTGTTTTCAGAAATCACATTTTGGAGCATTTTAATCTTAAAGAGAGTTCAAATAACAGCCATGGTGGATTGAATAAGACTTGTAACAAACGGATTAACAAAGGAACGGCTCGGCTCTGTTGTGCTGTTACGAGAATTATGTTTTCAAAGAGTTAGCAAATTACCCTTTTAGCTGCAAAATGGAGCCTCTATTATCTCCATTTAGTGTGTGGCACGCTCCATTTCAGACAAAGAGAAGGAGGGAACAGAGATGGAGAGAGGGAAGAGTCAGAAAGAGAGAAAGAGAGATTAAACGCACCATTAGAGCAAAATGACTCCTGTGAAGAGGGATCAGAAAACAAACAGGGCTTTAGAGAGCTGCTGGCAGCGTTAGCGGAGGCAATTACCGTCATTATTATTGTGATCATGTTTACAGTGATTACTCGCTGCCTATTTACTGCCTCACCATGATACAGCACGGCTGATGAGGGAGGGGTGTGCCGTAAATTTAGGATAACTAGAGATCTGTTGAGAAGAGAGGAAATGGGACACATCGCACTAAACACCTCGATCTGTTAACGAGAGGACAAAGACAAAGTTAACGTTTCCTGAGTGTTTTCACTTTAATCAGACTGACTGTGAACTAGAAGCTTGTTTGTCTGCAGACTAGTGATCCTGACCAGGAACATGAGATGAACGCATCCTGATATCAGTGGGGATTAATGCTGTAATTCAACTTATTTCTTTTCAAACCAGAGGCTTCACAGGTGCAACATAAAATAAAATATCATGGAATATTATAAATACAGGGAGAACAAATCAAAAATTTCATTGGAATAATATGTCAATTCCAGTCACACCAGGAAAGCTTATTTCAAAAACTGAATATATGGAACTGTTTGACAATATTAATTTTCCACTGTATGGAAACATGGTACCAGCTCCAACAGAGAGGTGACGACACTAGTCCTCATATTCTCTCCACACAGGTGCTGTTATTCACAGTAAAGCTGAAAGTTGGTGAACTACTGATTTTACTGATTAGATTTTTTTTTATTTCATTCATTACATTATTCTGCTGCAGTATGCTAAAAATATAACACCAAAATACCAATAACTCCCTAATGCAGTCTGAACAGACATGCTAATAGCCAAGTGTCAAACAGAAAAATAGCAAATGTTTAAAAACACAAAGCCGCACAACATATTGCAAATCATCTAATTACATCTAAATAAATGTGTATGTACATGTCCTGCAGAAGAGTTCACATTTTATGCAAATTAAAATGATTCTTTCATATAATTATGTAATTTGCTATTGAATTTCCTCAGTATTTTCTCAGTTTATTTCATTAATGTTATTCAATATTTTGTCGCTGTCTGACGGTGAGAACAGCAGCTCTGCTCCTCAGCCGTCTCCTGACGACGACCTCATCAACCCAAGGTGAAAAATATTTCCACAGCAGGTAATTAACTCCTTAATGAGTATGAACCCTGGAGCTGCGTTCACTGTAGCCATGGCAACCACAGCCATATTGCATATTAGTGGTGGAGGGCTTAACCACACACACACGCACACACACACACACACACACTAAAGATGGATGTCCATTGCCCTGCTATGTTGATGTTGACAAATGAGCGTCTTTAGCTGTGCGGCCCATTAGCTTTGTCCTCCTTTGAATACGAGCATCCAGCCGGTCTCATTTGGTTTGTCTCATGTATGGTGGATACTGTTTTTCCCTCCGTGAATGACTTAATTAACCTTTTTGTGCAGAGTGATAATAGTGGCTCAGGGACCCTCCACTCTTCTTCTTCTCGTCCTCTATATTTCTTTCCATTTCCTGCTGTCTGCTTTCCTGTTCCTCTCTTTTTACTCTTCCTTTGTCTCTCCTCTTCTTGTCTTAACCTATCCTTCCCTTATCTGCCCTCCCTTCACTTCCCCATTCCCCTTAGTGCTCCTTCCCCGTACAGCCTGATTGCTCATAATCACTCTCACTCTGTTTCTGGGGCTAATTGGACTATTAGAGTGGGATGGAGGCCCTATGGTCACCAGGCAGCCTCAGTCATGATTTCCACTATTTGCTTCTTTCCTTCTTTCCACACATGTCAGAGTGTCTCGTTTGTGTGATTTAAAAGCGAGTGTGCCACATGTGGCGCTAGCGGTGCCAGGGTTCAGGGTTTGACTGGTGCAGAAAGATGGCTGAATTTATAGAGCTGTAAACATTTAAAAGTCATCTGTTGTTTGTGTGCTGATGAGAGAGCCCAAACCTCAGAACGAGGAAGGTTTTACACCAGGAAACAGAAAAGCCACATACTTTTGCACATATACAGTGGATATGTGTGGATATGTGATGGATGTGGCACAGAGCTGATAGCATATTAATTAGAATTAAATAATTTTATATGGTATATTATTGTAGGTTGTTGTAATGTGTGATTGCTGTTAATGCTCAGATATTCTGCCTCCACATCACAGATAATATGTAGCATAACTCTGTGTGCGTGTGTGTGTGTGTGTGTGTGTGTGTGTGTTAGATAGCAGGGGTCTGAGCAGCTTGACCACTTAAACACTTCACTTTGCATCACATCAGCACGCTAAGCTCTTATATAACCAGCACCCTGAGGAGATCTGCATCCATGACCCAGACCAGAGAGAGGAAGGAAGGAAGGAAGGAAGGAAGGATGGAGACAGGGAAAAGAAGGGCAAAAAGAGGAGAAAGTGAGCTAAAGGGAATAAAAAGATGGAAGTGGCAGGCAATAAGTGAGTGTGGGGGGAAAGCAAAGCAAGAAAAACAAGATGTAAATATAAAAATGGTGTGGAAAGGACAAGGAGGGAGGGAATAACAGAGAAGTGGAGATCGACAGGAAACAAGGAGGGTATGGAGAAACTCGAATCATCACCTCATAGTTGTATACCTAGCCAAGTGTCAGTTTAGATCCATGTCTGTCCATGTCATCACTTCATCATTTCATGCTGAAAATGTCATAATTAGCTCATTCACACACTAATTGCTGAGTTATAGCCAAGTCTGTGAGTCCTGGTGAATACTTTTGAAGATCTTCCCTCCAAGCCTTCCTGAGGACAGACTGACAGATGTCCAGGTGGACCAAAAGACACCCTGAAAATATTATTTCTCGCACTAAAACTGCATGGAAAAATAAAAATAAAATCAAGAGCAAGAAAAAGATTGATGATAGAGAGGATGAAAAACAGGGAATGAAAAGGACAGAAGAAGGAGGACAGATGGGTATAAAATAAAGAATGGAAGGAAAAGTGAGGGAAAGACAAGGAGAGTGAGTGATAGATTAATAATAAAGAGTGAGAGAGGAAGGAGCGAGGTAAAACAGAGAGAGGAGGCAGACACATATACTTCTGTTCTGACCCACACTGACCACCATATCACTGCTAACACTGATCCTCAGCCTGGGGAGGCCGAGAGGACGGAAAAGGAAAGAAGTGGAGACGATGGACGGATGAGTTCATGTGAACAGATTTATGAAAAAGACTTGTAATATTTTGGACCAAATTCAATTAAGCAAACAGTGAACCTACATGTGACAAACTACAGCCATGCACAGCTTTTACGCTTTCAGCTGAACTGAAACTTGACTCTCAGATTTGCACCTCAGGCCAACCATCTGAACAGTGCAAGTCTTTAAGAGAATGGACAAAGTTGTCACATTTGTGTGTAGCTCTGCAACAACAAATCTGTTCAATGATTCAGAGGTTAGCAATGCATTGGTCATTGATTAGAATGATTATGTCATGAGGCTCAATACCTGCTGTGGGACATCCAGCTAGCCAATGACACAGCTTTTCTAGCACACGTGATGAATTACAGGAAATGAAAGCGTGCCCCAAAAGAAGAGAAATGTATTTAAAGTTCCCTTTCTAATTTCAGCTGTGTAGGAGTCATGATAATTTGCTGATGATTAAAATCCATTTCCTAACTTTGCTGCTTCCTAATAAAAGTTTCTCAATAACAAAAGTAACTCAATATAATTATATGTTGGAAAAAATTTATTGCAAATTAAATGAAGTAGTGAGCGCAATTAAATAATAGAAACTCTATTGGAATTTATATTTGCATCAGGACGCTCTATGAAGATTACATTTGACCCATGGCACGAACTTTCTACCACAGTTCATTAAAATCAGCTGATGTTTTTGAGACATTCTGCTGTGTAATATAAAAGAGAAGTAGTATTATTACATGAACAAAAAGGTCCAGGCAATACCTGTTTTTTACCTCACGGTATTAATCTTGTGTCAATATATTTCCCAGTTGTAGTGAAGACAATTCTGCAAATGAAAAGGTCAACAACTCCCTGCTCATTTCAGTCGTAGAGATTAAGAGGGAGCAGAAGAAAAGTTCAGTCGTGCTCCACGAGGAGTTCCCCGCTTCATTTGTCACGTCTCCTCCTGCAGAGCTGTCAGCAGTCTGTACAGGAGGAGGAGGAGGAGGAGGAGGAGGTGGTAGCCGGGCACATTTCCAGAATAAACCCAACAGCACAAACCTCTTAATTATTGAATAATTTATGGAGTCTTTAAAAAAAGAAGCAGGAGCCTGTTATCAACAGGAGCCCCTGGTAATGAGGCTGGGCAGGAGTGAGAGCAGATGGGAGGATTCTCACATGATGCAAACTCACTAATGACTTACTGTAAGACAGTGTGACGTGAGCCTCAGTGAATGTGACTGACTGTGTTTCTGCTTACAGTATGCCACTGTGTGTGTGTGTGTGTGTGTGTGTGTGTGTGTGTGTGTGTGTGTGTGCAGTCAAGTGTGACATCTGGAGAGCAGAAGCAAGAAAAAAAACTCAAAAAAATCTTGCACAGTGAGCTGATACTCCAACTCCAACTTTACACCGACACAACACGTACTCTCTCACCATGGACACATTATGAGACAAAAAGCCGCCCCACCCCTCCTTCATAGTAGTGAGACCAAACAGCTAAATGTCAGAATGCGTCCTTTGTCTGATGGTTAGCATCTCTTCATAATTTTGTATCACATTTTTTTCAAATAACAGAGAAATTTACCTTACAGTAACATGTTGAAACTGATCAGTGATATACAGTCTATATGTAGGTAACAGTGTATAAATGTTAAACAGACAGGATGGAAACTATAAGTCAGTACAGTATAAATGAACAAGATGGACCAAGTACTGGACATATTGAGGCTAAAAAAATGAGTGATATAGGACATAGTAAATTATTAAATTAGATTATTGCACTATAAGAGAGTTGCAGCTCTCCATGTTTATTGAATGTTATGTCCGCTGTGGTGTGACTGGTTACTGGGAGCAGTGCTGGTTGTCTCGTCTGACCCCTTTTCCACCAAACCTGGTGCTAGTTCAGTGCTGGTGCTTAGGTGGTCCAACGTCATTACGTCACTGCAAAACGTCAGTACGTCACAGTGTTTTTGTTTTCATCCTGCAAAGCTTGTGCGGTGTGAAATCGAAATAAGGCTTTGCAAAAAATCCAGAGCCCACAAAACTGACAAAACTGTATGACATTATATTTGTGACACACTCCTGAGTGAACAGAGGCAGGTTTTGAGAGAGCAAACGCACCAGCAGGAGAAACACTGAGACTCAACTGTGATTGTGACACGTGCAAAAATAAATTTAGTAAACTCAGAATATATTTCTGTGCTCAGATCTGCATTTGGAATGTGGCACAAATATAACACCAGTTAATCACTTTGAGCAGCAGCTCAGTTTGAGAACAGATTGTATCAGTGCTGCCAATGAGACAGAGGTCATCTATTTCCTGGGCACATCACAGTACTGGTGGGACACTATTGATCTGGATTTCAGTGAGCAACAGTTTGTGCAAAACATCTGTGTGTCCTGAGAGTGCTTTCAATACATTTGATTTGTGATCAAATTGGTCTCAATAACCCCGCCCCAAGCCCCTGATGTAATCGGTGCTTAGCTCTGGACCAGCAAAGACTTGGTGCTTGTCTGGCCCAGTTTTAAGCACCAGGGGCCGGTGCTCAGGCTGTGGAAACACAATGAACTGGTACTGAGTCAGGATCTGGCTCCAAACCAGCCCTGGAACCTCCCTGATGGAAAAGAGGAGTCTGTCCAAGACATCTCTATGAGACAGCAGTCTGTCTGTGAACGAGCTCTCCGGTGGTGTTATGCCACCTGTCACATGATGAACGAACTGATTGGTTAGGCTTAAGCAACAAAACTACTATGGGTTGTGTTGAAATAATACTGTAACTACACAATGATGTAGCAAACCTTGCTCTGAACATCATTCAACCTATCCCTGGTTGCAGAATAACAATACTTTTATGGTAGTTTTATGTCTCTTTTAGAGTCTTGTGTTTCTTTTAGCAGTTCAGCATGTCTTTGTAGTTGTTGTGCGTCTCCTTGACTGTTTAGTGTGTCTCTAGAAGTTGTTATCCCTTTTTAAGTTGATTCCCGTCACTTTGTAGTCGTTTGTGCCTCTTTGTGGCCATTTTGTGTCTCCGTGTGGGTGTTTGGCATCTCTTTGTAGTCATTTTACATCTCTTTGTGGTTGTTCTGTGTTGCTTGGTTGTGTTGTGTTTTGTTGTAGTCATTTTATAGGCTTTCTATTAGCTCTCTCTCTCTCTCTCTCTCTCACACACACACACACACACACACACACACACACTCTTTCCTCCGTCTGTCCATTGAAAAGTCTGCTGTCTGTCAGTGTGACAGTGGGCCTTTGAGAAGTGACACATATGAAGAACAAAAGAAAGAACACACACATTAAAAAAAATTGGCTCTTTAGATCACTAGCACACACACTCACACCCTCACACTCACACACAATCCGGCCAAACAACGCAGAGTGGCACTTGGAGCTAAGTGGTAATTAGCTCAGAGAAGCCCTGACCCAGACCCACAGCTCCGACTCTTTTTAAAGTGTAATTCAAAGGAAACGTGTGACTAATTAAAGAGCCAGTGAGGAGAAACCTGAGGCAACGAGAGGAGGAGAAGGAAAAAGAGGAGGAAGAGGATGAGAGGCACATCCAGCTGTCAGCGTGTCAGGAAGAAGAGCTTTTAATGTCTTATTTTTGTTTGTATCATGTGAGATTTGTTAAATGACGTGAACAACACTGTGATCGGCAAATAAACATGTCACTAGATGTCATCTCCTTCATATTTTGTGACACTTATGTAAATAAATGTTACTTTTGTGTCTTGCTGTCAATGAAAGTTGCCAAAAGAGTCTTTAAATCATGAAACAAGTAGAAATTACTGTGCACAGATGTGTCACTCAGTTGGCAGCGATCAAATGTGGGGAATGTGTATGAATCCACATAAAAAGTCCTGCTGCAAAACACATAATAAACTGAATTTATTTCAACACTGTGTCCTGTCTGATTCATCATTATTAATTAGAGAACATGTGTGATGCAAAGCACAGAAGATTGCATGATGTTTAGTACTGTGATATATGATATCAGCAAATAGGAAACATAGAAATGCTTTATTGACTTCTGAAGAATTGTTAATGCACTAACCCTGCCTTTTATTTTTGGTTCCTACTACTATACTAACTTATCTGATAGATAAAGTTTCTGCAGCTTTACTTCAAAAAACACAGTGTGTTTGTCCAGTGTTCAATTCCAGTGATACAGAGTTATAATATAACACTATAGCCAAAATATTAACAATATTACCAGGGGTTGTTTTGGATAGTAGTTATATTTTTATGAAGGGATTCTTATTCAGAGTCTCATCTGTAATTTCTCCCTTTACCTTCACTTTCTCTCACTGGGAGCACAGTGTGGACTCATTTCAAAAAGACCTGGTTTACTGTAACTATGGTAATCAGCATCTTTTGGATGTGCAGGCGTATCATCTGGGTCAAAACTGTCTAGGCTCACTGGCAAAGCCTTGTTATCTTTCAATGAAAGTCTGTAAAGACTGAAAATGCTCTTGAATGAGCACAATGGACCTCACATTTACTACGCTTACGGCACAGTGTGCTGTATCCCCAAATCCCATGTGACACCCAAATCTGGAATAATAAGGTTTTCACCTCATGACAGGGATAAGAGACAGGAGGGCAGAGAGAGAAAGTGGTGGGGGGTGAAAGGCGGGTATGTCCTCCAGACTGACTCTGAATAACCTGCTGTGTAGATAAGAGAAATGATGATCATTACAGGAGGAGGAAGACAGAAGGCTGCAGTGTCAGACACATTTCCTCCATCAGCGATGAGCTCATTAATCTTCTGGTGACCTTCAGAGGACTAGTCAGTCAGTCAGAGGAGAGCAGGACTCAGTTTGGCTTTGGTGGCACTGAAGCCAAGGTGCATAACATGATAACACTGGTTCAAATCCTGCCTGTGACCTTTCCTGCGTGTCATCCATTACTCTCCTTCACCCGTCACTTTCCACCATCAGAAAAGGGAAGAATGTCACACTAATATTACTATAACTGTAAAAAAATAATAAAATTTGCCTCCTAACGTCTCCCAACATGAGCTGGCTTCTTGCAGCTACAGTAACAGCACTTACAGTGCATACAATAGCAACAGTGTGTAGAGGATGATGATGCTCAAATAATGAATACTGAACTGATGCTGTTTATAGCTCTGGAAACTGTATTACATTCCTGCTGTGCAGACTCTGACACATCCATCCACACATCCAGAGTTTAATGTGTTCACAAGTTGAATCTTTCTTACTATTACCTTTGTTTCAAACAACACATAGTAGAATTAAGTTCATAATAATCAACTCTGCTTTATTTCTTAAGTCTATAAGTCATATAAGTAAAGTTTATCATGTCAAAGGTCAGTCCTCACATAGATCCTCCTTCTTCTCCTGCTCCGATACAGACCAGTGTGACATACTGTATGTTAATGTTGTGTTAATGGTTAATTCATTTTAATTCAATTAATCAGTTTTATCATATTGGTGTTCGGTATTGTTCAATACCTGAGAATGAGAATCTTTAAAGTAAAGTAGTGTTAACATTAACTCTCCTTGGCAAACATAAGTCCCATACATATACACTTTTTAACACTTAATTAATTAAACCAATCTTGGGCTAATCTGAAAGGTTAAAAGTGCTTCAAGCATCACATCAATGGTAAATTGTATAATCTTAAAAAATGATCTTTTTTTGCTTATTTTTGCTGATTTCTGGCAACAATAGTGGCTTGAAAGAGTCAACATCTGTGCTCTTTGGGAAACCTTAGAAGAACTGAATGACCTCCTGACGTTAAACTAAACTTTAACATTATCAAGGCTATGAAACAGTGACTGATGTTATCCATCATTGTATCATGTATTTATGGAAACGATTCACTTAATTTGACAGTAATGGATTGAGCAAATCCATGCAGGTTTGCATACACTCACAAGGCATGGGGAGGATAAATCATTTTCTAGGATACCTCAACTGTTTCCAAGACACTTGACCTTTTTTCTCATTTTCATGTTTTCCATGATTACTCAATCATTTTCCAGTTTTTCCATGTTTTCCAGGGTGTGTGGAAACCCTGAAAATGCTGCAATTAGCGCCTATAGTGTAGTTATGAAAGGACAGGGAACTGAAAGGAAAATTCAAAACAAAACAAAACAAAGGGGAAGGAAGAGATTAGCACAGAAAAAACAAAACAGAGAGGAAAGAAAGGAAAGGAGCTATAAAAGGAAAGGAAAGGACAGAAAAAGGACAGGGGAAAGTGTAAGACGAGGATGTGCTGATGAGTGTTTCTGCTGGCAGGTTGAAGGATGGGCTTTTCTTACAGAGATGAAATTTCTCTCGCTGTCGGTGCTGACAGGAGACAGATGAGTCACAACAACAGCAGCAACAACTCTGCAGAGGAAACAACCAGCAGAGCGAACCACAGCAACACGAAGTGAACACAGCTCTGTGCTGCTGGCCTTCCCCCAGCCTGACCATATCCAAATGTGATATAAATATGAGGTCAAGAACAAGTAGGAAATGAAAGCATTGCAGTTATATAACTCGTCAAGTGACCCTGATATTTAGCACTGGTTTGTTAATAGTAAGCGTCTTTGAGCCCTGAATACATTTCAAATCCTTAACATGATGCCATGTTATTTTAGAGGTAATCCCAATGTTAGCATGGTAACAATTACCTGTGATGGTAATCTGTTGCAGGAGGTCACTTACCTGGTAAAAGTGTCAAAATGTGTTGGACTGAGGACAAACTGGACACTGTAGTGAGTCGCTGTCACCTCCAGAGGAGCTGGTGCTATTACTAAACAGGATGGGCCGCGGCTAGCTGGTTAGCATGCTCCTAACAGCAGCTCTGCAGCACAATAAATAGATTTCAACTTTAAACTGTAAGCTCTCACATTCAATATGTTACATATCTTCCACACTGCACCTTGTGTAGGTGTTAGCCTTCACAATGCTCTACTTTAAACCTGCCTACAACCTCTCTGGCCCAGACACACACTCTCTAAGTGATTTGTCACCAGATTAGCTGTACTGTTTATCTCTTTGAGAGCCATTGACGTATTTCAACATTATTTAATATCTGACGCTTGAGTGCCATCAACGTAATAATACATCATAGTGTTTTTTTGCAGAGGGTCGCCAATCGTGGTCTCCTGCAGTCTGTGAGTAATATTGGGGCTTCTGGGAGATGTAGTCAGAACATAAAGAGACAGTGTACACCACAGAGATCAAAGCAGGAAGTGGAGACGATCGAGATTAGAGAGCAAAATGGATGGATTCTATACAAAAAAAAAGGTGATTTTGGTGAAAGTGTCCTAAAACAAGAATGGAACAAAGTAAAATCAAACATCTTTTTCATGGTGAAATAGAGAGTCTCTTCTTTCATTCATTCATTCTATTCAGTGTTTTCATAGTACAAAATATTCTGTGGGTTTAGAAATATGACTCATAATGGGCACAAGGCACTTTCGGTTTTAAAAAACGGCTGGCACTCAATGAGTTAGTTAAGAGTCTCTGTCCATAAACACTCCTACACCACACTGTCTTCGTCCTTTCGGCCAGCTTCTATTCACTCCGTTTAATCCAGTCCTCACCAAGGGAAATGTGAAGTTTCTGAGTGCCTGCGCTGTTTTTACTGGCTCCATGTGGGTATAGATAAGTGGGTACATTGTCTCCCTGCAGTAAGCATGTACTGTGGATATGGCCTGATGCATTCTTACCATACATGAGTCTGTATTTTTAGATGAAACCCTGCCAGCGTGCAGCGTTACACTGAGCTCAGTCATCTTTGTGCATTTCTCCACACCCTCCCTGCCCCTTCCTGAATTATTCATCCATTTGGGTGAAGTAACACACATCTATTATTCATTCTGCCTCCCTGGTGTCAAGCTACCCATGCAGCTAGAGTGTTGTGAAACCTGAAGGGAGCGCTGCTTTGGGCTCAAACATGCCGCTTTAGCTGGCTCACAGTATGCAACTCTTTGCAACAGTAGCCATTGTAGGAGGATTTGCATAAATTGAATAGGAATTTAGCAAGTCAATGCTTCTCTAAAAAACGAGCACTGTTGAAAGAGAAAATGTGTTTAAAATCCAAACTGAGAATTTCACTCATTTTCAAATTATTTTATGATGCCTGTTGTGCTTCCTGGCTCCCAGCACAGCAGCTCTCTGCTGAGCAGTTATATTTCAGAGGAGGCAGCAGTCTCACTCCACAGTGACGCCTACATTTGGAAAATGTTCGCTGGCATGAAAGAAAAACTTACTATTTCATAAAACACAACTTCTTGGTTGACCTTGAAACACTTAACTAAAATTAGCGATCAGTTAATTTCACCCTTTTACAAATAAATGACTAAAATAAACAGATATTAATTAATTATAAATAAATACAGTTATTTTTGGTTGCTACAAATGGCTATGTGCTCACTGTAAGTCTCTCTCTGGATAAGATGGAAAACTAAACATCTTAAAAACATCAAAATGTAAATGAGATCTGGTTTACTTCTGATTGGAGCACCGGCGTCTTGATTTGAGTAATCACAGGTTGTGTTTGGTCGCTTCGTTCAGCGATGCCACTCATCCTAATGAGCGCTGTAGAATCCCAGCTGCCTCTGTTTGGGTTCACATTATTTACTGAGCAATTAGTCATGAAGCTCAAGCTTTGAGTGCAATATGATTGTACAAAGTGATAGAGCAACTCCCTCATCACTCACAGAGAGATCTACATACACAAACACAAACTACAGGCTCCTTCACATGTTACTGACCAGCTTCCTGCCTTGTAGTCCCTGTGCTTCCTCATTTCACAGACATGCATGGATCCAGTTTACCTGGTGGAGTAGTGGGTGGGCAGACCAGGCTTCATCTTTTGGTACTGTGTGACATGGTGGAGAGGAGGACATATTGATGAGGCTTATCCTGTTTGGTGTGGTGGAGAGGAGGACGTGCTGCTCACCACCCCTGCAGGTGGTGCTGCAGCACCCCAAAAATGTATTTATCACGGTCACCGTCTGGCTTAATGTTCATTATACTTTATACATGTTTGTGTCATGCTAGTCGCATGATAACAGGTAAGGTCAAGTGTCATGTGCAGTCATGTATCGTCACTTGTAGTTGCACTAACTGACCACCAATGGCGCAAAAATGGATTTTGGACTTTTTTTGGAAGCCTCAATAAAACAAAAGAAGTGCAACAGAGAGTCAGAAAAGGCAGACTCACCATCCAGTCCAAAACAGCAGCAGAACCCTAGACTGTGACGACCAGGACCAGGAGCGTGTTGACAGTAGGGGAGTGTGTCTATGTTCCTCTCTTTGTATGAGACTGGGGAACATAGGACCCTTCCCACTCAACGGCTATCCCCCACCCGGTTTTCTTACCCCTAACCACTCAAAATGCTAATATTTCAGAGGCACCGCAACAACCAACTAGCTACAGTTTTCCAGGGAGATCGTTTGAAAAAGAAATGTTTGGTCATTCACTGAGCTGGTTTACTAAATGGAGATGGCTGCATTTGTTGTGGACGGTGATCATGTTTGTTTCATTTGTGTCAAAGCAGTGGAGAAAGGTCTAATTAATGAAGAGAGTGTACAGTTAGACAGCTGTTTTGTCAAGCGATGTCATTCAAAAACTCTCTGCTCTAAAGAACTCCCCAATTAATGCACTTTTATCTGACGCAGCCCACCAAGCTCAGTATACAGCAAGAATGTAATGGAGCTGATGTTCAGGTCAGTGCTCTTCCTGGGAAAGAAGGGGGTGGCTTTTCAGGGTGACAGCAGCCATGAGTAAATTGCGAGTATCATTTAAGTAAGCTATCTCATGGCCGGGCCGAGTGTCCTCTTTTTTGGATATCAAATGCTGGAATGTTCCTACAACCTGCTCCATTCAGAGTGAGACTGTCCCGTTAAGCAAATACTCCCTGCTATGGACTCACAGCCGATGGTACCACGCCAGTACAATGGAACAATTTTCATTGACACTGCAAGATGTGGATGAGAACATGGAGACTCCTTCTGATTTCCTTGGATTGTACAATACTCCTGACAGCAGCAGAGAGACAAGAGAGTGCATCAGGCTGAACATCCCAACTGAACGTCTCCAGGGATGCTGTTTTCAGGTGTTCAGACTCAGCTGAAAAAAACGTCCTGAGTCTGTTTTTTGTGTGCTATGCCAACCACTCACTTGACCTAGTTCTTCAAGAGGCTGTCTGAGAAGTGAGTCTGATCGCTGACTCCATGAACTTTGTCCAGGGCACAGCTGTGGTAATCTGTGAGTCATCCAAACGCAAAGAGCTCTACGAGTTGATGTTCAGCTGTGACGTAGTACATACCATACTGGCTATATGTCCTACAAGATGGTGAGAGATGAGAACAATAGCTATCAAGCATTTTTGCAGTGCCTACAGACAGATCATTGAAACTTTGGAGCAGCTTAAGTGTGAGAGGAGACACCAGAGCCAAGATCAGAGGCCTGTTTAAGAAGGCACTGAAAGCTAAAAGCTACTTTTCATAACTTTTTGAGTCGACGAGTCATGAGTCGACGGCCAGGAGTTTACAGCACCCCAAAGCCAGCACACTGCAGGGGTAGACAATTAGCAATGTTTTTTTTGTGTTTTTTTTTAACAAAACTGGCCCAGGAATCGATCCCCATAATAACGAAAAAGAACAATTTGATTTCATAACATTTATTTTAATACTGCAGTACTGAGGTAGACCTATTTCAAAAAGTACATAAATACATAAACCAAAAGTGCAAACACTGCTACATTACTCAAGTTATTACTAATAGCCCAATGTAATAACAATAATAATTCAAATGACGATCTACAGTGTGTCACAAATGGGACATGTGTGCTTCTCTCCGTAGTTACACAGCAATGTGTTATCATACACTTCTGTTCATACACTTCAGCCCTTCACTAACTTACTTGTCTGCGAATGTGGGCATTGACCTGCACAGTTCACAATACACCTCATTTTTTCCCTCGTCATATCCCAGCCAATTGCAGTTGGTCTCGCCATTGAGGCTGGAACTTTCTCTCCCTCTTCTTTTCGCAAATCCTCTCTCTTCCTCAACTCGTCCGGTGCCTTTCTTTTCTTTTCTTTTTGTTTTTTGAATCAGTGCCCCAAGTGAAGGAAGGAAGCGAATGACTAAGACTCTTCTCATTTCTCATCTTTATCTCATCTGATTATTCAAACACAAGAATATTTTCAGAAAGACATGGCCATCTGGAATGAAACGACGTAGAAATGAATAAGTGGTGTGAAAATGGTCATTAAACGCTGCTTCATTTCATCTATAGTATGTATCATAGCAGCTTTAATATCCAATGAATGATGAATGTAGTCTACAGGGTACTGCTACTACTAACACATATTGTTCCCTTCCATATTGTTATCATAAAGTAATATGCCATTTCCAAAACCATGGAGTAATGCCAATTACATGAACAATTCTCCTTTTAAGGATGTCACATTTCTAAAGAGTAATTTCCAAAATCAATATGCCATAATGCCCAAGGAATACAACACGTTCATGTTTGTTTTGGAAGTAAAAACATTGGTTTTGGATGTCAGCCGAGTAATTGACATTTTAGTCACGAAGCCACAGCAGCTTATAGGCGATGTGATAAAATAGCCTTTTTATTCTATGCAGTGTTACAGAGTGAAGGTTAAAGGAAACAGAGGTGATGAAGAGTCAGGACAATGACTGAGTGGAGACTTTTATTTTCTTAAAAGCTCAACCAGACCAGACCTTATGGAAGATGTATTAAGAGTCAACTCTGAAAATCAAAAGCGTCCCATTCGCCTTCGATAGAGGTTACTTATTGCTTATTACTTATTATTTATTTACATAGTTTTGTTACGTGTTTTTGACTGAAGTAAATTAGATTTTTAAATTCTAGTGTGAACCACCTCCATGCAGAACAAAATTTCCATTTTCCTCTAATTTCCAAATCAAATTAGTTTCCACTTGCAATAAAATGAAGTCTGAAACATAATTCTTGTTATTATTACATTATTATTAGCATTAAGTTGTGTATTGAATTTGTTTTTTTAGATGTGTCTGGAAATGAATACATCTGGTGTATTGCACCTGTGTTTCTGACCACAGTAGCTGGACTTGTGTGCTTTGTTCCTGAAGCAGAGGAGTGGATCTGTTTCATCGTAGGAAGCAGGTAAATTGGGCTCAGCCCTTTGTGGAAACAAGGCCTGGTTGACATCATTCGGATACCTACCTGGGGAGCTCTGTGATTGGCTGGCGGTCCCGTGGAGAGGCTTCTCATTACAGGCTGTTTTGATATCTCCCTCCTCCAGACCTGCACTCAGCACTTTCTGCTCGCCTAATTGACAACAGCAGCTTGCAGAGAAATGATACTGAGACCTGCTCAGCCTGTTAGCGTATATTTACAGATCATACTGGTGTTGCCTCATGCGGTCACTTTGAATTCAGTTAGAGTTTGTAGAGTTTGAGACCACATATTCTTAAAGAGTAACTTTAACAACAGTTAAGTTATTTGCTTTTCTGTCGTGGCAGTCAGTGACAAGTCATTTGAAATGTCCAAGTCAAGAAGTTTCTTCTACAAGAAAAATATTTTCTGCATGATTAATCTGTTAAACAATTTAGTACCCATATGTTGAACTTTTTCAGCATTTTTTGGGCAAAACATATGAAATGTGATTGTTACAGCTTCTCAAAAGCATTTGTTGGAGATTCATTACTGTGTGTAAATTTAAGGTGATTGGACCGAACAAGATATTTCAAGACATCATCTATAAGCATTATTAGTAGTAGTAGTAGCAGTAGTTTCTGATGTTTTAAAGCCATGGCAATAATGGATTAATGGATTAATCTAACATATAATCATCAGATTAATAGCCTAAACAATAGAAATAATTTTTAGCTGCTGCCATAGGTTTGTGATACTAGATGTAAAAATTCAGATTGTCTGAAAATCTCCTCTCCATTAAACTACATCCCAAAAGAAAGAACATACTCAGGAATGGGTTCCCAGGAAATGAGGAAAAGCAGAGCAGACGTTAACATGACACCGACTGTACAAAATATGAGCCCTCTTTGCTCTGCCGCATAATCCATCGCATTGTCTCTCTCCCCAAATTCTACTTTTATTGTGAGTGAGTGGTAGTGACCTTTACCTGGATTGTCTAAGGTGTCCTAAATATCACCTACCATCTCCGTTTATTGAAAGTACTTCCACACAGTAATGCTGAGACCCTTCCTCATGCACGTCAAGTACTGAGGCTCTCATGTTCCACAGAAAAAAAACATAACAAGACAATTACCTTGGTCTCATCTTTTTTCCTCATGTTTTCCCTACAGTTATGAATATTCAGAAAGAAAATATTTTTGGCTGCTAATGAATATTCTGCTATTCTGCTTCACAAATTAGTGCAGCGGAGGGAATTGGATAGCCACTAGGTGCTTCTCTCAAGGCAACAACAGAGAGGAGAATCAACCAACTCTGCTTGTGAAAGAATGTAATTACTATAGTTTATATGCCCACAGGCCCAGATAACACATAAAGGAATGTGCTGCACAGAGAAACTGGATCATTTCACAATAAAATATATGACTGAAAAGTTGCCAAAGACATCTCATGTTGGTGGTGAAGCTCCTTAGTGAAGGATCAATAAAAGAGCAAAGAACAGGCACAATAATGTATAAGCAGGATGAGTATTTTCATAAACGTGTGGATGTGGATGTTTTCCCAAGGACACTCTGATCTCATCTTCTCACTGCTCTCTGGAGCAAATTAATCCCTCCACGCCAACCAAAAATGAGATCTATTTTTAGTGGTTCATTAAAGCCACTCGGCGACGTTGAGTACCCCACCAACATTCAGGATGGAGTAATTGGAGTGGTAGGCGGAGGTGTGGAGGGAGGGTGGATATGAGGGGTCATGTTCCACTCACCATTCAATTTGAATGTTTGCGTTTTGAACATGCAACGCCTGCATCACTAATGAGGATTTGAAGTGTTAATCAAAGGGGCTGCGTGGGTGCCAATCAACATGATTACAGAGAGGAACTGGTGAGGATCAGCAAAGGATGCTGGGAGCTTGGCACCTGATTGTGTGTTAGGGCATCTATGTGTGGAAAACAGGTGGACAAAGCCAATGGGGACAGAGAGACAGGTGGTATCAGGTAACAGTGACCTCTTAAAGGCATAGTTGATAACACTTTTATGTGTGTTTTTTTTTGAAAAAGGAAGCATCCACAGAGTTTTTAGAAAGGCCAGATAGAAGTTTGGCTTTTCCTCAAGAAATATTATGCTTGTGAATTCATCTTTTAAACATTTTGATGGGTCAAAAATGTTTTGTTTATTTCTATGGAAGATATCTGATGTTTGGTTCCCACTTTTGAACCCATAAGCCATAAAATCCAGCAAATTTAAACAAAAACTAGGTATCCATATCCTCAGTTTGCATGAGATTCATTAATATTGAAAGCCACAAAAATTATGTTTGGGTGTATTTTTAGCAGTGGCACTGCTGTTGAATGCATAGTTGGACAATGAAACTGAAACACTGGCAAATTTAATGTTGGAGGATTCATGGCTAAATGTGACCAGCCTGGTGGTCAAACTTCATTGATTGCACATTGCACCAGTAAGAACAGAGTGTGAAGGTTCAATTAGCAGAGTAATAGCATAGTTTTGCTTAAAATATTGCAATGCACACAACATTATGAGTGACATATCAGAGTTCAAAAGAGGACACATCTTGCTGGCGCATCTGTGACCAAGACAGCAAGTCTTTGTGATGTGTCAAAAGCCACGGTATCCATGGTAATGTCAGCATACCACCAAAAAGGACGAACCACATCCATCAGGAGTGACTGTGGACACAAGAGGAAGCTGTCTGAAAGGGATGTCCCGGTGCTAAACCGGATTCTATCCAAAAAACATAAAACCACAGCTGCCCAACTCACTGCAGAATTAAATGTGCACCTCAACTCTCCTGTTTCCACCAAAACTGTCCGTCTGGAGCTCCACAGGGTCAATATCCATGGCCAGGCTGCTATAGCCAAACCTTTGGTCACTCGTGCCAATGCCAAATGTCGGTTTCAGTGGTGCCAGCAGTGAAAATCTTGGGCTGTGGACAATGTGAAACATCTGTTGTTCTCTGATGAGTCCACCTTTACTGTCTTTCCCACATCCGGGAGAGTTATGGTGTGGAGAAGCCCTAAAGAAGCGTACCACCCAGACTGTAGCATGTGTAGAGTGAAGCATGGGGATGGATCGGTGATGTTTTGGGCTGCAATATCATGGCATTCCCTCGGCCCAATACTTGTGCTAGATGAACACGTCACTGCCAAGGTCTACCGAACCATTCTGGAGGACCATGTGCACCCAGTGGTTCAAACATTGTATCCTGAAGGCGGTGTATCAGGATGATAATGTACCAATACACACAGCAAGACTGGTGACAGAGTGGTTTGATGAACATGAAAGTGAAGTTGAACATCTCCCATGGCCTGCACAGTCACCAGATCTAAATACTATTGAGCCACTGTGGGGTGTTTTGGAGGAGCGAGTCAGGAAACGTTTTCCTCCACCAGCATCACGTAGTGATCTGAACACTATTCTGTAAGAAGAATGGCTCAAAATCCCTCTGGTCACTGTGCAGGACTTCTATCTGTCATTCCCAAGACGATCTGATGCTGTATTGGCCACAAAAGGAGGCGCTACACCATACTTTTTTGGTATCATCAGTTTCATTGTCCAACCCCTGTCCACAAATACAATACGAATCTGCATTCAGGAACCCAACAAGGTAGTACTCGTGCAAGGCTTCAATGTTAACCTGCTAAATATGAACATATTACACTGAAGCATCCTTGGGTTCCTTGAAAGGCACTATATAAGTCTAATATGATGTAGTGCACATATAACTGACGCTTTCCAGATGGTTGTAGCGCCAAAATCTTAATTACCCCAGACCTCATTCAACATTACAGGTGTGGGAATGTCTTGATTATAAGATGGCTGTGATGCTGATAACACTTGTACATTGATGCAATGAGAGAATATGATCAGAATTTGGTTTCATTTCAGCTCAGTGAAAGTCTTCACTGACATTTTGTTAATCGTGTTTCTCTCTCCTCTCAGCAGTGTTAGCTGGACATTCATGCATGTAAGCTGAGATGGTGCTGTTGTGTTGGCAGATGCAGATTTACTGTAAAGAAGTGTAGAGCTATGAATGAGGAAACATATCTGAGTAAAGTCTAATACTAGTGATACTATTATAAAACAAGGCTTTATTTACTATTAATACTAATGTATTAATGTATTATTTAGTACAACCTAGATGTCCAGGCATGTTCTGATCAGTGGGAGGCCCTTTGAATGCTCTGGTGATACACACTGAATATTTGTTTATGTGTAGAGATTTCAGCTCTGAACATAGATTATCCACAGAAAATATGGTTTATTTCACTCAGAAAATAAATTATAGATTTTGTTTTGTGTGTCTGCACAAAAGGCAAAACAAAACACAGACACTTGAGAAGAAGAAAGACAAACTATGTGACTGTGAGACCCAGAGAACTCCCAGAGGCATAAAACAGCTCAGTCCAAAGAAGAAAAAGGCACAGAGGAGGATAGAGCATGGAGATGACAAACAGACTCAGGTGAGAAGGCAGCCAAAACCAAATGAAGTCGAGTCTGGTACAGACTGGGAGTGTGTAATGAAGTGTGCATGTACTTGTTTTTAGGGGAAAAGCTCAAACTCTTCCTCTATTCTCCTCCTCCTGTCGGGCGTGTTTGGGTATCATGGCGATTGGAGGGGAGCGGTGGCTCAGCAGGCATCTGCTCGTTTTGTTAGGAGCTGTGTGCAAGTAAACACTTTCTGCTCACTACCATCTGTCCAAGCTCAGATCTGCATGAGAGCTGGCAGACTTAGCTGGAAGAAGAGGAGAGGAAGGGAGTGAGAGATAGAGGGAAGAAAGGGAGGAAATGTGATGAAAGGAAACAGGAAGAAGGAGACGGGGAGGGAAGGAGGGAGGGAGATCAGTGACTTCTGTGCATGTAGAGGTTAAAAATACAGGACAGTTTGTGATCAAATGTTTTTGTATTTTCCTCAAATTGATTTTTGTCTAAATTACAATCAAAATGTCCTGCAACAATCAAACAATAGAGGAACTCTGAAGCTCATGACAAACCCAAACCACCTCTGACAACCAAATGACCGAGGGAAGAAACGGTGGACGATTATCTGGAGGATCGATGACAGTCAGTGCATTTGCATTCAGCTGATTCTAAAGTGAAAGTGAAAGCACACAGGCAGCGGTCTCCTGGATGAAAGCCCTGTATTTATTTACTCATCCACTTCAGTGAGTTTTTCTACTCTTTCAACCTATGTCCTCACACTTCCTCCACACACGAAGAGTGGCCTGTGACTCCCACCACATGTTAACTTTGATTTATGCTCTTCAACCCCACACATATCCTGGCTAACACTAGCTGCACTGCTTCTTCTGTGTTCCCAAAAAACGAAAACATTATGCATGAAAAAAACATTAACACATAAAACATTAACACATGAATAAGGAGGTGACAAAATCTGTTCAGATCAGGTCAGTGAGAAAAATCAGACTAGACTTTGCTTACAAGAACACGTGACTGGTGACAGTTTATCATATCTTCACTAAAGATCTCTGTTAAATCTCAAAAGCATAAATACTCCTTAACTTCTAATTCTTAACTCCCAATTTGTGAAATTCCAGACCAACACAGTCGTGAATTCACAAAATTGTGAATTGCCAACGAGCATAACAGAAGATTAGAGCCAAACCAGCTAGGGCACTGTTCTTAAAGGGATATTTCACCCCTATGTGAAATTCAGTCATTCCTCGTAGTCCCCAGATTTAAATAAGTGAGCAAAAGAGTTTTTTAGCTGACTCAGCCATTGCCAGCTCTTGCTTGGCAACGCTGCCGTTAGCTTGGCTTTGCATAGGCACTGTAATGTATTGTTGCCAGCTAGCATGTCGTTGCAAAAGTGATTTTCCTAATAACTTCTCGTGACTTACATTCACAATGAGTACAAATGACAATGCAAATTAACGCAAACGTATTGACTACTAGGACGATTTTGACATGGAACTATATTCCAGCAAAACATCGGCAAAGCACCGCTGCCAGGTGCAAAGACACCATGCAGCACCTGAAAAACCTCAACTTCCATCAATAAATAGAGTGACATGCACCGAGTTGTTGTTAGTATTTAGAAGTCTGTTTCAATTGGAATAAGGAAAAATTGTTATCAGCTGTGTTGCAAAGGGCTGCGACAACAAGCAGAGGAAATACACAAACATAATGTTTCACTGAATTCCAAAAGTAGTGGAACGAAGAAATCTTTGGTTTGCTGAGCTCGGCATTCCTTCAACAACACCAGTGGAGAAAATAAATCAATATCGCGTTTGGAAGGAGCATTTCACACCTGGGGAAGAGAAGATGCATTATGCTACAGGAAAGACGTTATAAAGTCTGAATACAGCAGTTCTATCGATATTCTTTGCAACACAGCTAATAGCCACTTTTCCTTATTCCACTTGAAACAGACTTCTAACTACTAACAACAACTCCATTCACGTCACTGTATTTATTGACGGAAGTTGAAGTTGCTGCATGGTGTCTTTGTGCCATGCAGCGGTGCTTTGTCGGTGCTGTGCTGGAATATAGTTCCATGTCACAATCGGCCTATTAGTCAGTACATTTGTGTTAATTTGCATTGTCATTTGTACTCGTTGTAAATGTAGGTCAACAGAAGTAATTAGGAAAAAAAAATATTTCTTTGGAATCACTTTTGCAACAACGTGCTAGCTGGCAACAATACATTACAGCGCCTATGCAAAGCTCAGCTAACGTCAGCATTGCCAGTTTAGGGCAATGGCTGAGCCGGCTAAAAAAAAAGCTATTGATCACATATTTAACTCTGAGGACTGCGAGGAATGACTTAATTTCACATAGGGATGGAATATCCCTTTAATGTCTGTGTGGATGATGTGGCTGTCAGCAGTGTGCTAGTGTGGATGGTATTGGATATGATCCATGTTAGGAGAGATTTTCATGTTTTTAAAAAAGAACTACAGCACAGCTATTAGCCCTAGTACTCAGATGCTCACTCACTGATCAGCAATCAGATTTAAAGGAGGGAAACTGCCGTACTTAACTGCTAATCAGAATCAGAAACTCTTAACTTTTATTATAACTCATTTGTTTAATGAATGGGTAACCCTTAGCTCTGACTTCTCTGAAAGCAGTGATGAAACACTTTCCTTTTATGGATTAGCCGACTAGTTTGATTACAGTTTTTATTAGAGAGAAGAAGAGACAGTGGGTCTGACATGCAACAAAGGCAAAACACCAAATATTTGCTGGTTCCAGCCTCTCAAACGTGATGATTTACTGTGTTTCTCAGATTTGCATGCATGAAAGATATCCCACACACTTTCAGTGCTCTGTCAGAACTGTGAGAACCTTTGAGAAATATCAGAAAAAAGCCCACAAGGAGCAACTTTTGTTTAATTTCTTTTCACCCCCAGTAATTTCAGAGTCCTGACTTGTAACAGAGCAGCATAAGTCCAGAGAAACCAAACCATAACCTCATGAGACCCTGAGATTGATTTTTGTTTTTCTGTAATCACTTCTAATTACTGGGAAATGAAGGAAACGTCCAGTATTAACAGTTCCAAATGATGTACTGTGTTTTTTTATTAGTAGTCCACATGAACACAGTGAGCAGCCCTCAAGTCTATCTTAAAGGACCATACTTTATGTCATGGACCTTATTTTACAGGACAACTTGGCAGTTTATTTACACATTATGAGAGAGGACATTCTGCCATCTTGTCCATATTCTTTATGCCTCTACTAAATCACACCATCCTGTGTACCTGTGTTTGCCTCTTTATCCTCTGAACTGCTGATGTGACCTGAATGATGCTGGCTCTGTTTTCCCTGACCTTATTCTGTCTCTGTCTCTTCAGTCTGTCTGCCTGTCAGAATCACAATCACTTGTTTTCTTCTACCACTACCTACAGCCAATACAGAGGAGTTTGATGCAGGAGTCTGTTGACACATTACACCATCAATTCATATTCAGTGATTGACTATGCAGATCAGTCCATGTACAGTATTACACAAAAAATCTCCATCACTGCAATATGTTAGAGCGTGCAGTGAGCTGGAGCAGTGAACTAGGATGGTGAATGTGTAGACGACTGTTAAGTGTGGAAAATAAACTGTGGAGTTTATCTGATCCTAGACCTCACATTTGGCCTGGTTACTGTTTTATAACCTAGCTAGCAGTTAGCTCCTGGTACCAGACAGAGCCGGCTTAAGGCATAAGTGAACTAAGCATCTGCTTAGGGCCCCCTTGTCTCTACAGGGGCCCCCAGGAGCGCCATGATTCAGAGAGGCCCCTAATATCATCAACCTAGTAATCACAATACTGACAAAATACAGTAATATGAAACTCAGTAATAAACTTACATCCCATATTTTATTTACAATGTATTGGTAACACTAAGTTTTTTTGTTCCCCCCCAATAAGCTGCTCCATCAGACAGCCTGCAGAGAGCTAACTTTTCACACACAGAGTGGAGGAAGAGACGGCAGGATGCCTCAAATGTCAGGGAGGAAAAAAAGAAAAGAAAAAAGTTCAGACAGGAGAAAGAAGTGAAGGGTCGACAGTTTGTCACAGTTCTTTCATCGGTAAGGTGGGTCTGTTAGTGGTTCATGTGATGGAAAGTTCTGGAGCATTAGCCTGTTGGCTATTCCTAGCTTTGTCCAGAGTTTATAAGCTAGCTCACTTTGCTCCACATGTTAGCTCATATTTCTGAAGAAAACTCTGGATTTATTCATTTCACTGTTGTTTTAGTTAAATGACCAATGCAGGTAAATTTATTGGCAACACAACAGACACTTAAATCTTATTCAAACAGTTGGCCCTCCAGCTAAAAATGTCTCATGTTCCGAACAGACGCATCAAGAGCAGCAGCAATCACTGTATTTCACTGAATTTTCGGTGCTTCCCTACCAAGTAACTTTCATGTTGTTCTTTTTACAGGAATCCATCCATCCATTTTCTACCTCTTATCCTCTCATAGGGTCGTGGGGGGCTGGAGTCTATCCCAGCTGTCTTAGGGTGAAAGGCAGGGTACACCCTGGACAAGTCTCCAGTTCATCACAGGACACATAGAGACAGACAACCACTCACACTCACATTCACACCTACAGACAATTTAAATTAGCCAATTAACCTAATCCCCATGCATGTTTTTGGATGGTGGGAGGAAGCTGGAGTACCCAGAGAGAACCCACACAGACACAGGGAGAACATGCAAACTCCACACAGAAAGGCCCCGGGCCCGGGATTCGAACCTGGTACCTTCTTGCTGTGAGGCGACAGTGCTCTTTTTACAGGAATGATAGTCAAAAATATCATTAAGATGCTGTTCATACAGTATTTATGGTAGGTGTGTAAATGATCAAAAAATAGCAAGCATTCACTGAAATTATATAGGCCTAATTATCTAACCCCCAAAAAATTCTATGTAACATCATAATTTGAAACAAGGAGGTATAAAGAGTGAAGAACACGACTGACGCTGGAACATTTTTCCTGCTTCTAACATCAACTCTGAGGTCTTATATATCCCAGGAGCCATGATGAAGAGATGATCAGTGTTATTCACTTCACCTGGCAGTGGTCATAATGTTATGCTTAATCGGTGTATAATGAACTTTTAGATGGGAAATGTAGGCGGGCAATAAGAGAGTTGTTGACAGGTGTTGCCTCTTTAACGTTCTAAAATCACAAATGTATTATCAAATGTATTATCAAACTTGTAGGCCGGATAGTATCATTAATATTATTATGATTACAATGGAGCTGAGGGGAAACAGCAGTCAGGTACTCTGCTTCAATCTCTCATTAATTAGAGCAGAATTCATTTGGCTGGTGAATGTTATCCTCTGTGTGCACAGCTGCTCAGGCTGGACAGGGTGGAGGAAAGATGGGGAGCAGAGAGGTGGAGAGCTCACTTCAATCTCAAGGGCTTGTATATACTGTATGTAGTCTCCAAAAATAAACAAAAGGACTCCCAATATAGACACATTATTTCCATAACCTGGTTCCCAATATGTCAGACAACATTTTTTTAGCTTGTGCAAAAAAGGTGAAGCAAAAAGAAAAAAGTGAGCTGGTGGCTAAAAGAAGCTGAAGTGTTTGGACAAAAATGGATTAACTGTCATTAAATTAAAGAATAAATTTAAAGTCTGAGTATGATGTAAAATCAGAGGATGGAGATACAATAGAGAGCAGCTTAAGAAAAAGATATTATTGTCAGACAGTATTTGGAGGTTGGATGATTCCCTCCAAGCTGCCCACATATTTGATATTTATGGAGCTTTGGAGAGTCGGGCCGCAGGTCTCCTCCTCCTCCTCCTCCTCCTCCCACACTAGTAGCCTGCTGAGATGAGGAGAGAGGATCAACCTGGATTTCTGAAGTGTCTGTTGTGTTGCCATAGATAGAACATGCCAGAGGCTCTGATGGGTAGATAGCAAACAATGCATCTCCCTGCAGACGGGACCCCCAGACTGGTAAACCCAACGCCCACATCTCCATGCTCCCCTCGCTCCCCTCCCACGCCGTTTGTCTGGACGGAAGCTGCAGCGTTTCTGCCCCGAGGGGTGAAAACACAAACTGTGTAGTAAAATACATGTCTGCTCTTTATTTTTAACAAGGGATGAAAATGAGCTTCCAGCCAGGATCTTTGCAAACATCCTCTGTGTCGAGTGTCTTTCCAGCACAGGAGAGTTCACCCACAGAGGACTTAGGCAGCCATGCCTGGAAGGAACAGCTCACCCACAAACCTGCTGGCTGTGTTCATGCTCTGACAACTGATGCCTGATGCTCATGTGGTCACATCTTTTTACACTCAGTCTACTCCCACACTAATAGTTTGTCAGGCTGCAAAATACATGAATAGTTACCGTGGCAACAAGCAACAATTGACATATTAGTGACCAGCTGTAGTCCTGACATCTTTAACTCACTGAGTGCCAATCGTTTTATAAAACGCTAAGTGCCTTGTGCCAGCATTTTTGGCCATTTTGAGTCATACCTCTGGACAGAATATTTTGTACTATGACTCTGAAAACACTGAATAGCTCAAACGAAAGAACAGACTCTCTATTTCATCATGAAAAAATGTGTTTTTCCCTTGCCACTTTCACCAAAATCACATTTTTGTCCAGATTTTGTTTGTTTTGCTGTCTCATCTTGATCATCTCTACTTCCTGTTTTGATCTCTGTGGCGTATACCGTCTCTTTATGCTCCGACTACATCTCCCAGAAGCCCGAAATTAGCCTGTGGGTAAATTTATGACATACTGAAATATGTCGGTGGCTTTCAAAGACAACTTTGACGTTGATGTGAAAGTAGTTAAAGGTCACCTATTATGCAAAATTCAGTTTATAAAAGTGTGAATGAAGCCCCAGGAGTGAAAAAAGTCTGTCACCTCCTTCCCCTGTTTGCTCCTCTTCTTTGACAATGTGTGAGTTGAACATTTTTCTGCTTATGACGTCAAGCGCAGGGATGCCCCTCCCTCCAGTAGAGGACACTGCCTTTGAGCCGCCCCTGAGCCCTCCTCTAAAGTTACCAAGTGGCCACCATTGTTTCTCCTCGCTAACTTTCACACACAAGTTTGGGGGTGGCAGTAGCTCAGTCTGTAGTGACTTGGGCTGGGAATCGGTGGGTCGCCAGTTCAAGTACTGGTCTGACCAAATGTGGAGAGTGGACTGGTAGCTGGAGAGGTGCCAGCTCCTCCTCCTGGGCACTGCCGAGGCGCCCTTGAGCAAGGCACCGAACCCCCAACTGCTCGGGGCGCCTGGATAAGGGGCAGCCCCCTCACTCTGACACCTCTCCTCTAATGCATGTGCATGTGTGTTTCATAACTTCTGTGTGATGTGCAACTGAAAAAAATATACTAACAGAGTGAAAAAAATTTAATTTCCCTCACTGAGGGATCAATAAAGGAATTCTTCTTCTTCTTCTTCTTCAAACCTGACAAAGTTAGGAGCAAAGCACGGCAGCTGCTCTGTGTGTTGGCTGCTTCAACGAGTACAGGAGGTTATTTTTACTCTGTTCGTCCTCTGAAGACCCAGTGGATTGATTTCTTTCAGCTGGAAATGTAGCAAGAGAGCTTCCCAAAGTTTAGCATGTGTTTTACAAATCAGTCCTCTGGAGCTCCTTAGCTGCAGTGTTAACAGAGCTCCGTCATAGAATAATGTATAAAAAGTGTATAATGTGGGACCTTTAATATAAGTGAAGGTGGTTATTTGTATCTTTTCTGTGAAACCACAGCTGAAATAATGAACAGATGCTCATTTCCAAGGCTGCTTTAATATGAATTTAATAGTGCCATTGTTTTCATTCTGGGTGTGAATTACTTCTGACTGGAGGGAGAAGATCTGATGAAACTCGGACAGACTGAATGATTTTTCCCCAAGAAATCCTGCTGCTACAGATCTATTAGTTGTGTTTTTGTTTTTTTGTTTTTATTTTTTTAGTTGTGTTTTTTAGCAGCATAGTTGAGATTCAGAATCTGGCAGAACGGCAATGAACAAAATTGAAATTCCTCCAGCACTGCTGCAATCTGTATGTGTTGGAGAGGCCAGATGCATCCTTATTGTAAAGCCAGAGTTGATTCTTTGCATATTCTTTCTTTGTTTGAACCAGCATGCTTTATTCTCCTCCCAGCTCAGCTTGTTCATCTCTAACTGGTCACTGTTACTCTTGCTTAAAGTCAGTTGGGGGGAGGAGGTAATGGGTGCCTTTTACTTTCCCTCCTGATGCTTAACAAGGGCTTACATTTTAAGATGTGCACTAACAAGGGCAGTGCCATTCCAGTGGATTTAGGATTTAGTTTGGCCTGGAGGTAGAGAAGTGGGCTAATAACTAAAAACATGGAGCTCACTGCCAACATGCTTTACTTTTTCCTCGGCTGTTCATTTGCTCAGGGCAGGTAGAATTGAGTAGGAACAGCTGCAGGTGAATTCATAAATATTAGTCATCCATATTCCTTGCCACTCTTGCTGTCTGCTGAACATATTGAAAGTCTCAGCAGAATACTGTATGTTTACATAAGCCGCCCATCTTTTGCATTCTGTTTTCCTGCTTATTTTACATTCTATTTGTGAGCTGCTAGTTTCTTTTCCCTGTCGAATCCTGTTATTCTGCTGCTGCAACAACACTTTCCTCCACATGGATCAGCAAAGTTTAATCTCTAATTTAATAACCCAAAGGTTTCCGGTTAAATCTCTGGCACCACAAAGGCAGGTTTTAGCTGCCGAGAGCTAAATCTGGAGGTGCATGAAAACCTTAAACTGACCCGGACATTTGAGACCCGCTAAAAGCTCCTGCAATATTTTGCTTGGAAGCTGAAGCCGCATGGACTCCTCATAACATAAATATTGCAGTAAAGTTTACAGCACTGTCACATGCACTTGAGCATTTAAACATTTTTGCTGTTGTTTTTGGCTCTTTGCTCCAGCACATTGGATAGGAAATGAATAATGACCATGAAGTTTAAAGTGTTGACACTCAGCTTCGATGTGAAGATGTTTACATGCAGTAAATATTAGTCAAACAGTCCTGTTCAGGAACCGTGGGACTATTGTATATTCCACTACTTACAGCCTGCACTGCAAGTAGCAGCTACAAATATTCCCAACACAAACTGTGAAAAAAACTCTTTGGTTCCGACTGAAAAACAGTGCAGATGTGCAGTCAACATTAAATACAGTACATCCACTGCACCAGTGTTATTCAGTTCAATGATGACCTCACTGCAGCATCAGACTGGGAGCAGAGGGAGTAACAGTGCAGCACATCCATAACTTACATTCATTGGTTCTATACAAATAATGTGTGTTACTGCTTTTAATTTGCACTATCCAGTCATACTGACACTAGAATGTTCCATGAAAACACTGGATGGTAAGTGAGTTTCTCAGCAGTCAGGATCAGTCATTTGAAAAGCAGCAGGAAGGTCTAGCCACCTTTTCAGCCATACCAGCAGTGATATTACCATCTTCATAAAATGATGATCACAGAAAAAATAAATTACTTGTCGTTCATTTAGACAGCAGTTCTGTGAGACTAACTCCGCGACTCCTCTCATGCAAGACAACAACTAAAACTAGAGTAAATGATAGCATGACTTCAGGCCAATGAGTAGTATGACAGCTGAATATGGATACTGATATTTCAACAATAACATATTTAAATTTGATCATTGTTAAAACAATAATATGTGGTTAGAAATTGTCATTTGCACTATCCCTGGACACTGATTACCAGCTCCTTAAGACAGAGTGACTGCACTGCATTCATAACACGATAATGACTTGGCAAAAGACATAATAAGACTTATAAATTAAATATAAAAGCATAATGAACAGAAATTCTCATTACAGCTATTATAAAGTCCTTTTAGCATAGCTGTTGTCAGAGAACTGGTCCGTCATTATCAGCGGTAGGGCCAATATCAGCCTGATATATTAGTAAACTAATGTTATGGTCCGCCTCTATTTGTCATTGCTCACTTTGGGGACATTAAGTTGGTGGAGTGTGAAAAGTCACTAAATAAATCCTGAGGAAAAGAAGCCAAGTTGGCAGCAGCTAAGGAGAGACGCTGCACATGAAAAGACATATCTCTACCTGATGTGTGTGACCAGTGAGGTGATCTTTTGATAATTTCATAAAAAAGAAGGCCTTTCCTCAGACTTCAACTGTAGCTGGACTGTTTGTTGGCCTGCCAGAGCTGGCAAGGACAGAGGAAAGAGAAAAAGGAAGGGAAGGAGGAGAAAGGGAGGAAGAGAGGAGGGGAGAGGAGGCCTCGGGGGAAGAAGGCTGATCAGGCCGGCTTCCCATAGTTCTGCTGGATCGTGAGAAAGGCGGCAAGGATTGAGCCCAGCCGTCCGGAGTTTGGGCTAATTGATTTAAGCCGTTTCTATGGGGGGATTTACGTTGCCGGTAATTAGTGGTGATTTCTGACAGCGTGGCGGCTCACCGGGCTGAGAGCCTCTGCAGACGGATTTACACCACAGGATCAAATCCAACAATCTCACTTGTGTTTCTATAAGCCAGGGGGTCAAAACATGTACATCTTGTGACATTTCACAGAGAAATCTAGAAAATCACCAAAATCTAAAGCTGACCTAAACCTCTGCGTTCACCTAATTTTAAACCACTATACCAGGCTTTTTATACAAATAATAATATACAACAATATATAATATACAAACAGGATTATAACAAACACACAGATACAAAATGAAGAAATGAAATGAATAAATATTTGCATCAACATACTGAATTTACATACAATTGTGAACTGATTGCTGCATCTACCTGTGCATACACACTCATGCAAAATAATATATTGAGAAATCATTAAAAAAAAATAATCATACCGATCCAACATCCCCATAAAGTTTGCAGATGCCTTATCAGGCAGCAGCCATTAAAGTTTAACTTTAGCTCCCTTCCCAGCGCTCCGACAACACCGTCTAAATGTGGAAATCCACATGGAGTCAGATTTTTCCATTTGTTTGGACAACATTTCAAAGATCCAAACTGTGTCACAGATGCAGAAAAGGCAGATTTGAGCAGTGTAAATTCAGCATTTGGAAACGGCGGCTGGCTCCCTGAAGCGTCACAGTGCCAAGTTTGACTTTGCTCTATTTAAAGCCGCTCGACTGAGATAACCTCCTGGGTGAGGGAAGAGTGAGGGAACCTGCTTCACTGTGACACACAGTTTCCCCAAAAATGTTTTCTCTATTTAGAAGGGTTCAAATCATGTATCCCAACATATAATTGCAGGGTATTCAGAAGTTGCTTTGCTCTAGTTGAATATAGTGAAGACACTAGTGACAAAATAAATACTGCCCTTAACTCAGCAGAAAGATCCTTAGGCAGAACAGACCACCCACTTTTGGCCACATAATGCATTCTTTCTAAAAAAAAAAAAAAAATGACCTTGACCAAAGGCTCTGAGCACAAGGTCAACTAAGTGAAACATTACTGAGCTTTTGGTCACATTTCAGGTTTTGCCTTATGATGACTTTAAAGGAGCCGTCGTCAGATTACGGCCTTAGTGTGGACACAACCATGAGCAGGTCAGCCAAAGAGAGATTTCTCCTTCACAGACTTGAAGCCTTGGGAGGACAGAGTATTCCACAGGATTCCACAGGAAGAAAAGCGAATTAGAAAAGTCTGAAAACAAGAAGCTTGAAATTGCACGATAAGACTGCATGCAAAGTGGGATGACTGCTAAGGTGGATATTTGTCGTAGTAAAAGATGATTGTCCAGATGGCGGCTCAGACGATGAAGCGTTGCTCGGAAGCCAAATTACTGGTTACAGTGCTCCGTAAATAAAACTGCGCTCTGTTCCCGATGAGCACGTCGACCTGCGTGGACGTGTGGGAGACTAATGGCTTAGAATTAGCCATAGCATGTGGGCCGTCTGTCAGCGCTATCGGCTGGTAAATGGCACTCTGGGACATCTGGGTCGAGCCTGCCTCCTCTGCACACAGCCACCACCCGGTGCTGTAGGAGAACAGAAACTTTAGTGTGAGTGGATGCGTGTGTTGGCGTCCTTTCACTTCATTTCACGCTTATTTTGGGGAGAAATCAGTCAGGAAGTGAGGAAGAAAAGGGACTCATCAGTCTGTCGCAAATGAGACATCCTGTTTTCTAAACTAAATAAACGAACATGTCTACACTGAAGACATATCCACACTGTAACTAATAGTCTCTGGTTACCTACTGGGACATGTATCTTTATTTTAAGAAGCAGTTCAGTGCCAAACATTGAAATCGTTTAATATTATTTTATTATTAACATGAGAGAAAGTTTCTGCCATTAGGATGAGCTGATTTCTCTTTGTCATTAATTTATTGACTATAACTACTGCTGCATCAGTATCAAGAAAACACTCAGGACACAGAAGCATCTATTGCTGATGCTCAGAGCGTCTTGCTTCTTCCTCTCTAGTGTGTTTTATATTCAAGTCTGGTGCAGTGGACACGACTCAGATTAAAGCAGTAGCAGTCTCTGGGGCTACATTTCTCTCAATGTCTTTATGTTTGTGAACTAACATAATTCTAATAATAAAAAAAACTTTAAATGAACAGTTCCTCGTCAGAAAACAAGTGTTCTGACACTAAAAGTGTCATCACTCTCTTATCCATCTATAGCTGCAAAAAAAACTGTCAACACAATTATACAGTCAATACATGATGTGTTCAGAAAAATGAAGGAAAAGAATCAGACCTCTGTGGCAGCTACAGGACTGTAAAAACTCTGACCAATCAACTGACACTCTGTCCCAATGGAAAGAACCAATCAGATGCCTTCATGTCTCGTCCTGTTCACGCCCCCCTCTGTCTCGCATCACTTTTCACCATTGCCAGAAATATACAGAGTTAGCAGGAGAGGGGGTGTGGCTTTGGACAGAGCATTGACTGGAGGACAAGGAGGGGGTGGAGCTTAGAGGAAACTTAGAGGAGGTACCACTTTCAAATCTTGCTCGCTCTCCAAGATTACCAGCTCTAGCTTTAAAAGTCTGATGACCTTTGCCCTCTGCCCAGAACATTTCAGCAACATTATTCCCCTTATGTTCTCTCACCTGTTTCATGTCTCTTTGCAATGTAATACAGTCTATCTAGGTTGAGTAATGACTGCGGTGGCCTTTGACCCTTCCCTACTCTTTGTAGCTGACCATGACTGAGTGAGTCGAGTCTGACAGGGTGATTTGAGGAGGTGAAGCGACAGCAGCAGCAGTGCAGAGGTGTGGATGTGTTTTAGACGATCACAGAAGGCGAGGAAGAAAAAAAGGGTAATTTAACCGTTTGCAGCCCTCCCACTACAACATGAAATATTCATCTTATGCATATTTGGAAGACTCTGCTGTAGTTCCTCCTACATCACAGCCGGAAAACAAAGCTCCCCCCGGCCGCAGATAAACCCAGACTTTATTCAGCGTTTGTCTGCTGCTGATTATTCGCCAAACAAGACGTACGTTCTGAGTTCATGCTGGATCTCCTTAAACCCTCTCTCTCTCTCTCATCTACAGTCTTCATGAATACCTTGATAGAGTTGCACCACTCTACTCGCTGCCTTTTCTGCTACAGGTGACAAAACACCCTGTGTGTCAGGACTGTGGTTATTCCACCTCTCTGCAACAGCAGTGTGCAGCAGACAGCGACTCTGACATATTCATTTGTCACTAGACCTGCTGGCTAACACGCCTCAGAGGAAATCTTCTCACTCAGCCTGTCCTGTCCATTCAGTGTGTCCATGTCCACATTCATGACATTTCAGAGGATTTTTAGTCAAATCATTTCACTGCACTGGGAAATGAAGCTTGAGTTTACATACAAATATATGATTCCTACACTATCTCATGGACGTGTGGAGCTTGTTTCCAACAATAACGGTCTTTGGAAGTGTTTCAAATCGGTCACTTATGACAAGATATGATGATTATTATTTGTTTTATCACCCTTTTTAAACCATGTCCAGGATGAACATGGACATCTATAGGACTTTTTGTAGTTTTTATGTACAGTAGATACTGCAGACATGACAATATAACTGTGACAAAATACACATTTCAAATGTTCCTAAAGAGACATGAGAATGTTTGCACACAGGGTAAACCATGGCAGCTGTTCCTTTATTGTCCCTGATTGTATTGGACCTTTTATTATGGCTAATAATTAAAATGGACAAAATCATTACTGAGGTCATAATATGTCTTACCCATATTCTTTAGTATCTTTCCTACGCTGCTGTAACACTGAATTTCTCCACTGGAATCAATAAAGACCATTGTAATCTCTTATTCATTTTTCATGGGGATTTTGCAGAAAATAATGTATTAAAAAAGTCTCCATATTTTATGGTAATATCATTTCAGCCCTGGGGGAATAGAAACGAGAGGAGTGAACAATTTCTCTGTCAACAGCGACGCGTGAAGTTCACTCACAGAACCATGAAGGAGTGAAACGTTCACTTCCTTTTTTAGAAACGTTCATTTCATTTTACTCCTCTCTCTCCTCTACAGTCATGCTGATGGGAAGCCAAGAACCAAGCGGTTCAAGACTTCCTGAGGACATCACAATTCCCCCAGAAAAGACATGTTGACTGAGTCTGATCCCAGAACTTCCTGAAGAACAGAATGACTTCCTGTCAGCAGGGGAAGTGATGTTATCTGCAGCCTGCCAGGCTCTCTGAATACACCACACCAGCAAAACTACTTCCCAAATCCCTGTCGTCATCTCCAGGGAGGACAGGGATCCAGAGATGAAGCTGTGTCTGCACTAATTGCTGTATTTTTTTAACACCTTTTCTCATCTACATCCTCATCCTCCCTGCGCTTCCTCTCTCCTGCTGTGATGCAGCAGCAGAGCAGGTCTTTTCCCTGACGATGACCTGATGGGAAACATCACATTCCTGCAGGTTTTCCTTCACTGTTTGGTCAATAACAACAAGATAAGATCTCTGTGAAGACAGATTCATATGAGGCACTACTAAGCTCACTTCACTGCTTTCTCAACACAGAGAAACTATATTGGCTTTCTCATCGTGCTCCTTTATCCAAAATGAATTGGATTGTTTCCAAGCCGAAGCAGATTTACTTATACCTGATTGTAGGTGACATCCTGTTTCCACTTGTTATTGACTTTTCTGTATTTTAACCCAGCTTGTGGGAAGAATAAACTGCACTTAACTGCACAGACACGTTAACAGAGCCGTCTGTGGAAACCTTCCACATTGTTCTGGCTGACTGTGATGCAATGTAAATCATGTTAAAAGCTTTTGACAGCAGCTGCTCACTAAGACACACAGCACTATAAACTCTCAGATTTATACCTGAGCTCCACGGCATCCTGCAGGGAGTAAACTTCATACACAGTTACTGCTAACACGTTTTCGACAATGAAGAAAAATATGAAGAATATATACCTTCAAAATGGCTGTGAGGTATAATTTTCCTGATATTGACACATTTGTCAATGTGGAAAATCCCATATCTAATGTCGCGATTAGATTAAAATCAAAGCACAACATGTTGAACTAAAACATTACAATATACTGACCCACTACCCAAAGGAAGACTATTCATTATGCAGCATGGCCCATTTCAGAGAAAAATGTATACTGTATTACTGAATCATTGTAATTAACACATTAACATGTATATGTTATGAACTTAAGTGTTGCACCTGGTATAAGGAGCCGTCTTCTTGCTATATGTTTCCAGTTAGCTTGTGAATCTCTCCAAGAGATCAATTATATCTTTATCCATCCATCATGGATTATTTGTTGATTATATTTTGTGCAATTACCTGGTAGAATAGAGTAAGTAGAGTCACTGGTAAATGAGACAGTGATTTGATTCACTACAGTAACCATCTTATGAGACTAGAAACGCAAGTCCACCAGCAGGGCAGCAAACTGTGGCCTTTGACCTCCAGTGTCAGGATTAAAGCCTCCACAAGGACAAGGACCCACCAGCCATGAGGGTTCAGCATCACATCACAAACACACAGGAGGCTAACAACAACACGACACACATCAGTGAACACACTGCTCTGTCTAGTAGTGACAAAAACATGTCAGTAAACATCATCAGCATCATAGCAGCTCATTATTACAAGACAAAAGAACAGAGCTTCACGACCAGACAGAAGACATCCAGCAATCACACCACACACGTTACACCTGAATTACAGCCATCAGGTATTAATTATCCTTTTATATCATTAAAACACAACACCATTTACTACAACACGGATATTGATTCTTACTTTTAGAAGTCTGTTCATCCTGTTTTATGGCAAACCTGCTCATCAAGTCCTCAAAGTCTGGTCTTCTTAATTAGCTTTGATAACCAAGCTAACATTAAACTATGTAGCTAATTGTAGCTAATTAACTTGCTTTCCTCTGTTGAAACAGCAGTGTTGTGCTAGTTACTGGAAAACAGTAACTAGTTATAGTTACGAGTTACTTCATTCAAAAAGTAACTTGAATACTTTGCTGATTACTGATACACCAAAATGTAATGCATTACTGTTAAAAATAAGTAGTTAGTTCCTCTTTAGGAGTGAGAGTTTGTCTTATGGTGTGTTCACTGGAAGCCAGAACTTGGAGCTCAGATCATCTTAACCTCAAAGTTTAGCCTTACAGACTTACAACACAACATGTAGCTACTGTTTAGGTCAGTAGCAAATAGCATGAATTCTATGTCTTGTTGATTGATGATATGTAAGGACGGTGGTGTTACCTCGGGCCTTGGGAAGGCCGGTGACGAAGTCCAGGGAGATCTCTGACCATGGGTGGGACGGGATGGGAAGTGGTTGCAGGAGACCAAAGTGGGACCGGGAGGATGTTTTGTTGCGTGTGCAGATGGGGCAAGCCTCAACAGTGTTGACCATAGAAGGCCAACAGAAACATTGCCGTATGAAAACCAATGTCCTTTTAACCCCCAGGTGGCAGGTGAGGAGTGAGGTGTGAGCCCAGTGAACCACCTGCGGGCACACTTTGACCGGAACGAACAGACAGTTGGGAGGGCAACCTGCAGGCGGTGGGTTCACACCGTTAGCTTCGGGCTCGGGAGCTTTGGCAACAGGCTTGGGGTCAAAGAAATATGACAGGGCATCCGTTTTGGTGTTCTGAGACCCGGCCTTAAGACAGAGAGAAATTAAAGCGGTTAAAAACAGTGACCACCTGCACTGACGGGCATTTAGTCTTTTGGCATTTTTAACATATTGCAAGTTGTTATGGTCTGTCCAAACCAGAAACGGGTGTTGAGCCCCCTCCAACCAGTGGCACCACTCCTCCAGAGCCACCTTGATTGCCAGCACTTCACGATTTCCCACGTCGTAATTCTGCTTTGCCTGAGACAGGTGGCGGAACAGGAAGGCACAGGGGTGTACCTTGTTGTCGGTTGGAGAGCGCTGAGACAGGACAGCCCAAACCCCCAAGTTGGAGGCATCCACCTCCACTATGAACTGCGGGCTGGTGTCTGGCATGGCAAGGATGGGGGCCGTGGTAAACAGGGACTTGAGATGGGCAAAGGGTTTGTCGGCCTCAAGGGTCCACCAGAACACCTGGTGAAGAGAGGTTAGTGTGTACAGAGGCGCTGCTACGGCGCTAAAGTTGCAGATGACCTGCCGGTTGTTAACAAATCCATTTGGATCCGCCCTGGGGCTACGAGGAAGCCCAGAAAGGAAACTGACTTGGCATGAAACTCACATTTCTCTGCTTTGCAATATAGTTTGTTCTGCAGGAGTCGTGTGAGTACCTGACCCAGAAGAGGCACTGCCTGTAACCCCAGTTGGCTAGCTAGCCCCCAGTCTATTAGACTCGCATCAGCACCAGTGTCAATGAGTGCGTAAAAACTCTGGGTGAGTGTGTGGGTGGTCAGGGTTACCTGTCAGGGTCCCCTTAGGGGACGAGGAAAAGACTCAGGAGTGGTGAAACGGTTCACCCAAGCCTTCCTGGGAGTCGGTGACGGTGCCCCCGTTCCCCGCAGTACAGGCACTGACCCTCTCTCATCCGTCGCTGTTGTTCTTCCGGCAAGAGCCGAGCTCTTCCCACCTGCGTGGGTTCACTCTCAGGGGCAGGAAGCGCTAGCTGGGACGGAGATGCTAAGGTCGAAGTGCAGGACTCGGAAGCCGAGGAACGGGATCTGGAAACCCGGAGCCGTTCTGCGTCTCGCTGGCTCTCCCGATGGAACAGGCAAAGTCGATTCTCCGTTCGGATGGCCAAGGTGATGAGCAAATCCAGGTCCGTGGGTAATTCCATTGAAACGAATTCCTTCTTAATCCAAGGTGCCAGGCTGGAGAGGAAAGGGTCTCTTAGGAACCGGTCATTCCATCCACTATATCAGCAGCAGCGATTCTGTAGTGGATGGCATAATTACTCACAGATCAGTGTCCCTGGGTTATGGCGTTGAGTGTCTCGACTGCATCAGCTCCGGGAGATGTTCGATTGAAAACCTTGCTCAGGGCTTCCCTAAATACTTCAACATTCTGGCACACCACCACTCCTGGTGTCCGCTCAGCGGTGGCCCAAGCGGCATCGCGCCTCGTGAGGTGAGATATGACGAAGGCCAAACGGGAGCATGGTGTGGGAAAAGCAAGGGGGTTCATTTCAAAGTGGAGCTCACATTGAACCAGGAAGGTTCTGCAGTCATTGGTGTCTCCAGAAAACTTCATGGGAGCAGGAAGAGGAGAGAGGCAGCATGGGCAGCTGCTGCTCCGGTGCTCATGTTCGGTGTGCCGGCCCGTAATAGAGCCATCATCTCGTTGAAACCTTGGGCGAGTTGTGAGACTTGGGCAGACATGGTCTCTTTAAAGTCCAGCTGTCGGAGAGTCAGGTCGACAGTCTCTCATTGCACTACCGCTACTTCTTCCTCGTGACGAAGGAAGAAGCATGGAGTCAGCTGGGCTCTGTCTGGCAAGATCGTACTGTGACGGCTCCATGTTGGGGAGAGCCCAAACACACGATGCAGAGACAGATACTGGGTGCAACCAAAAGGATTTTATTTGAGCAGAAGGACAGGATAGAGAGCATGGTGTTCCAGCAGGGAGATGGAGATTCCCGTGTGTCACCGGGCTGGTGGGGAAGCACACTAGGAAGCCCTGCTCTGAACTGCTCTCAACTATAAAAGGGGATAAATCAAAACCACTCACTAAAATGGTGAGGGAAATCACTTTTAGCAAATACCTGAGAAAATAAAGAAGCTGACTAACTAAGCTATAGATCTCTCACTCCACACTAGAGGAGGCAGACTAAACAACTAGGGTCAAAATAAAAAAAAAATACCTACTAGGGTCTATTCACACAGAGGATCTACTAGGAAATACAGAGCTGAACTAGAAACCAAAAACGGGCCCTACGGCTATAAAACTTACAAACAAATAGCACTGGAGAAAAAAGGGACGCTGGAACGCAGGATACTGGAAACTGGACTCGAGACAGACGAAGGGACATGGCGACCTTGTGACGAACAAACAAATGGCAAGAGTCTTTATACATGAGGTAAGTGGACACAGGTGGAAACAATCAGGGCGGGGTTTCATAATCACAGATGCGGGAAAACACAGTGGCAGGAAGCAAAGCCATCTGGAACGAGAGGGAGACAGAGTTAATTTCAAAATAAAACAGGAAGAGACAAGACAACATGCAGGCATGAGACAAAAATGGTAAACTTAACCAAAACAGGCAGACGGAGCATAACATATATTGCATAAAATATTTTTATACATTAATTAATCACTACAAACCCTTTTACCTTTACTGTTGGTGCTTTCATTGATGATGGTGTCTTTTTATCATACGTTTACCTGTAACAGAGTATTTCTACACTGTGGTATTCTTCCATTTACTTCTTCCATCACTGCTTTGCATAAAACTATTTTGCATAAACTTTTAATCAGCTTGTACTGAATATTGTGAATATTATTACCCAAAAGTAGGCTATGTAAGTAATAATAAAAAACAATAATTAAATCTATATGATGATATAATACTGAGAGAGGTCATTCTGTTTTATCAGCTTCTAATGTTTGATTAATACTGTATCAGTGAATCTTTGATACCCATGTACTTCTAAGAAACTCCTTAAAACAGTAAATGTTTCATTTTATTTTTCAGTGTCCAGGTCAACAACACTACAACATGCAGACAGTAGAAACGAAGCTCCAGCCTTGACCTGAGTGAAGACTGGAGAAAAGTTCCTGTGCCTTTGGAAAAGTTTGTGCAGTAGCAGTGAGAAATAGGCAGATACATGAGCCACTGTGTTAGAGTTTACTGTCAGTTAGGGTTTATGCTTCATAACATTAACTGCCTTACCCCCAATTACCTTCTTTCCTGTGCCTCAGACTATCTTCACTCCTTCACTAAAAACTCTTTTATTTCTGGCAGATGCTCTTGCTGCATTCGGGGCCATCAATGAGCACAACTCCATAATAAAAAAACAGCTTAAACAGAAAAGACAGGTTGATTATCTGCCACAGTCTCTGAGAGACTATAGCAGCATTTGGCTTGTGGCTGGAGGTCATTTTCTGCTCTTGAATTTCTATCAAGATTATATCGAGACGCATCTTTCGTCAGTGTCGGCTTCCTAAAGCCAGGAGTAAATCCATGCAGAGAGGACAAAACCAAAAATATACTGGACCTGAGTCTGAGAGCAACAGTCAGGCTTTTCAGTCTAAACACTCATGTATAAATACACATCAGGAGGAAGTGTGGCAGAGCTGAGAGGTCACCAGAGGTCACTGCCACCTGGGAGGCAGCTATTGTGTGTGATCGATGTTTCCTTGCAAACAGAAACCGTTTGCGTGCCCACAGCTGTCATCTTAACTCTGATCATGGAAATATGCACTGAACCTGGATCTGTTTGTGTGTGTGTGTGTGTGTGTGTGTGTGTGTGTGTGTAAGTGTGTGTGTGTGTGTGTGTGTGGTTTATTGAAGCAGCAGGGTAACATCTCCCTGCTGGCAAATAAGCAAAAACACTGACAACTGTTGTCTTTTCAACCGAGTGCTGTTATGGATATTTCAAAAAGAATGAATTTCTCACTGAAAAGTGGATTTTAGAGACAAATTGCATTGGTTTATTTGTTTGAATCCCCAAAATATTCTAACCTGAAGTGAGGTTGTGAAGCAGAGTAGGTGGTCTGTCTGCCAAGGCTGAGGTCAGTTGCAGCAGCTGTTTCCTGTTTGTCATCTTTCCCTCCCTTCACAATAAATGCAAAACTTCTTCAGACCCAGCTCTGGCTTCACCACATCTCCTGCTACAGGTGGAGAACTTAGAGAGGTTAGACTGTCAGAGCCTCCTGAAAATAAATGACTTTCAAAATAAACACAAAATCAAAGTTCCTTGTAGTAGCATTAAGCTATAAAATATTGATATGAGGCAGATGATCTAAATGCTGAATTATACACTGTATAATCTAATGTTTTCTCAGGCTGCTGTGCTGATTGAGCCTCGATATAGGCACACCTAAATATACCCATGCTGATCATGCCACACATAGGAACCATGAGGATTCAGGCTGCTTTTGAGCCACAATGTTTTTGTTACCATAATAAAACCATGTATGGATCAATTTAATCAACTACTTGCTTCAATTGACTGCTCGTTTCACACAGGAGCAGTGGAAGAGCTGATCACTGACCTCTTTATATGACCTGTCTAGGTTCACCTGAGACTTGACTTTCTGTCTGTCAGTTCAGTGTGAAAATGTTTTTGGCTGTTTCTTTGTACAGCAGCAAACAGCCTGCATCAGTGCTTCACCTGAACAGTAACTGTAAAGTATAACTGGAGTGTGTGTTGTGCAGGTTTGAGAGGCAGAGTTCAGTCTCTGCTGATCCCAGTTACTGGACAGAAATGTGAGGCTGAAGCCTGCTGTCATCCTTCAGGTGGAGCATTCTGGGAAAACATTTTTTTCTTTATATCCTCTTCTCTTTGTCTCTGGCTTTTGTTGGTCGGCGCAACAGGGAGCTGCTTGTGTTCACAACTTCAGTCATGACTTTAACACTCTGTACTTCTGTTTTGTCAGCTTATGGCTTGTTCTGTTTTTTTTTCTGGTCCAACATGGCCCTCTGACAGAACAACTGTCCCCCACAGCTTTATACAGGGTCAAAGCTGTACATCACCGACCAAGGACGAGAAGAAAGGCTCATAAGTCTGAACTACAGCTCGGATGGTGGTGAGGTACTGCTTTATCTTTGTTATGTCTGTCTGTCCTTCTATGATGCAGCCAGAAAATGAGGAAAACCTTTTTGTTTGAAAGTCCCTGTTGGGTGACCAGTGTAAACACTCAGTCCGTGATGCTGTACAGTGGAAATGGAAACTGGTTATGACCAGTGACTTTTTATGATTTTAAGGTTCTGTTACTAGTTTTTAGATGTCTTAATGGTCTTGGACCGTCTTATCTATCTGACCTACTTTTAACGTATCAGCCCTCGCGGACCCTGAGGTCCTCTGTCACGGGCCTGTTAACCAGACCAAAAGTTAGAACTAAAACACACGGGGAGTTGGCTTTCAGTTATTATAGTCCCAGATTGTGGAACAGCCTGTTGGAGAATCTCAGGACTGCACTGTTGAGGTTTTTAAGAAGAGGCTCAAGACTCATCTGTTTAATCGGGCTATATTTTCCTTGCAATCAGTGACTTCTTTTATTAATCCATCTACTAATGTGTATTTGGGGCGGCACGGTGGTGTAGCGGTTAGCACTGTCACCTCACAGCAAGAAGGTACTGGGTTCGATTCCCAGCCCCGGTCCTTTCTGTGTGGAGTTTGCATGTTCTCCTCATGTCTGTGTGGGTTTTCTCCAGGTACTCCGGCTTCCTCCCACCATCCAAAAACATGCATGGGGATTAGGTTAATTGGCTAATATAAATTGACCGTAGGTGTGAATGTGAGTGTGAGTGGTTGTCTGTCTCTATGTGTCCTGTGATGAACTGGAGACTTGTCCAGGGTGTACTCTGCCTTTCACCCTAAGTCAGCTGGGATAGGCTCCAGCCCCCCACGACCTTATGTGAGAATAAGAGGTAGAAAATGGATGGATGAGTGCCATCTGACGGTTGAGTGCCATCGACATAATAATACATCAAAGTGGTTTTTCGGCAGCGCAGATCGCATCTCCCGCAGCCTGAGTAATGTTGGGGCTTCTGGGAGATGTAGTCAGAGGATAAAGAGACAGGATAAGACACAGAGATGAAAGCAGGAAGTGGAGATGGTCGTGATTAGAGAGCAAAACTGACGGATTCTGGACAAAAAGTGGTGTTTTTGGTGAAAGCAGCCTCTACTCTACCTCTGATAAAACAAGAAAGGAACAAAGTAAAAACAGTGTCTTCTATTATTTGAGCTATTCAGTGTTTTCAGAGTCATAGTACAAAATATTCTGTGGGTCTTGAAATATGACTCAAAATGGGCAAAAAATGCTGGAACAAGGCACTTCTGTTTTATAACGACTGGCACTGAAAGAGTTAATTTATTTATTTACATATTGATTAATTAAATTATTAATGTATTTAGATACTTACTCATTTATTTATTATTCAGGTTTTAATTCAGCTTCAGTTCTTCCCAAAGGTGTACCTGTGTGTGTGTGTGTGTGTGTGTGTGTGTATTATTGTTGTTTTTTGCCTCTGTGAGGCACTTTCAACTGCGAAATGTATGAAAAGTGCAATACAAATAAAGTTTGATTTGATTTGATATGACCATCAAAGTCTGTCACATGACATGATACATTTGTTTCTGACCTATCACTACTACGGTGGTACAAATCAAACTGAGAATGCAGTTTAGTTGTGTGGGACGTTATTTTGAAGAGGACAGTTTGTCCTCTAGCATTCAGGATTGTTGAAGGAGAATCCAGCCTCAGTTTATAATAAGCCATCATTCCTACACAGAGCAAACTGCACAGACACAATAAAGCCAACATGCCTCATGAGCTCCATGAATCAGCTCACACTGAGGGAACAAATGATTTTACAGGTGGGGGGTAAGATGAGGAAGGTTTCAAATAGTGCATGGGGAAACATGTGACTCCCCACAGAGAGAGGGGCGGGGTTTCATGCTGTTATTTCAGTGCTGACATCTTATAAAGCTCCTCCGTCAACAGGAGATTTGCTGTTTTCATATCAGTTGTCTTTGTTTGTACACACATTTACAGTCAAATCGATGCCAAAGTCAATTCTACCGTTTACCTCCAGCTTCCCACTTATATGGATGTTGATGCTGTACAAATAATATTTTCATATTCTTTCAAATGATTGGGAGAAAACACTGCAGGGTCCCTATCACAGAGCACCTTCATCATTCATCTGGACTTTTATTTCTGTCCACCTGATGAATCTAACAACAATATGCCCTCTCCTTTTGTCTCTGGTTTGGTCTCCTGAGGGAAATCTGTGTCTCTTCAGCTGCTGAATGCTCCACTAGGTTCTCCAGGTAGTTTCTGTTTGCTTCTGACCTGTTTGCAGGTCGAGCACAGTCACTCTAAAAGAGCATGGGACAGATAAAAAGCATTTCAAGTGAGTTGATTAGTTCATTAGTTGAACAGAAAATGAATGACACTCCAGGCTTTCAAATGTAAGCAGTTGATGCTTTTGTATTGACAATCTATTTTGGTGTTATTATAGACAAATTTAGAAATTTAGAAAATTGTCAGATGATTGGATAATTAAAGTCTTGGATGAAAATGTTAAGACTGAAACTTACACTAAGTGACAGAGCACAAACCGACACCAGCAGCTAAAAGGGATTCAAATGCTTAGTCCTCACATCTCACTGTGAAATATGATTTAATGTAGTCTTGAAACATATTGATTAATGCAGGTTTTATCACTGTTCCTAACATGAAGCCCTGAGCGGCGGCTGAACTAACTGCAGTAGCATTGTCAGTGCAATAATGGTAGTATAATACTCTCTGAAGGACCAGTCAGAACTGGCAGGCAGACTCAATCTGGCCTAGATTGTTCCCAGTCCTCTCTACCTCAGATCCCATGGTGGATCTCTAACAGGATCAACAGGAGCCAGCCTCACCTCTGCTGACTATGAGCATCAGCTAGCATCCTGATTCTATTCAATGCCTGTAAATAACAATAAGAACTTCAAGTTGACAGTGAAGTCATAGAAACTGCTGTACTACGCAATGATATTTAGTCTTTATTTTAATAAGAAAATCAGAGAAAGTATCTTGTGTGGCAGTACTGAGCGGTGATGGCCATGACAACATGTCAGCGTTTACATGCACTTAGAGAAGTTTGACTTATTGCCTTAGTCCAGCTAATATCAAAGTTTTAAAAGCCATATATACACCTTAGTTGGACTGTAGTTGAACCGAACTGGAGTTTTTATAAACCGGACTATTGGTGCCAGATAATGCAGTTCTAAATCAAGCTTTTCTGGCATGTATATGTAAACCACGGTTAGCCTGGCTATTGACTTGTGGCACTCCATCTTCCAGAAGTGACGAGACCACTGCCGTGTTTCTTTACTAATTGTTCTTTATCCATGACACCAATCAGAAGAATGCCAACGTGAAAGGGTGTGTAGCTCCACCTAGTGTTTTTGGAAGCGAATGTACTCGGATTTCTCAGAAACTCCAGTTAAATCCTTAGCTCGGTTATTTCCAGTAGCTCAGTTTAGATGTAAACTTACTGAGTGTTCGCGGTCCGATCAGCAGGGGTTGAGAGACACATCTGTGACTGGATTGTTTCATGAGTAGCCAATAAAAGCTAATAAAATGGTAAATCACCAGCTCAAACATGATTGGTCGACCTTACTCGGGTTTACAAATGGGAACCAGAATGCGTCTAATACCCAAATCTTGTCCCCTTGCATTCAAATGCAGAATCAGTTTGTAGAGATTAAACAGCCACCAGCCATCAAAGTGTTTACCTGTGGTGGACAGACAGAATCACCTCTGGCTAGATAAAGGTTAAACATCTACTTCATCATATCTCTGTGGCTCTTATGATGCCATTCTGTCAGCAGAGATGAATTATCACCTCCACTCTCCAATAAAGAGCTGACATCATCTCTGTTGTGTCGTACATTATTTGATTTGCCTGAGCCCTGAAAGCCCCCCACCCATCCTGAGCACCATGTCCCTGATAAGAGCTCGCTCCAGATGCTCAGGTCGGACAGCTGGGATCATTAAGTGATGACACAGCAGCCAAGCATGCTGCTTGCTGGTAGCCTCTGTGGTCGTTGTCTGGAAAACGCTTCATGCAAGAAGTGGAAGGTGAAGTGATGAGGCTCGCTGCAGAGTCAAAACAACTAGCCGTTCACCGCAGTGTCAACACAAGGTCATGTGTAGCTTATAAGGTAGCGATCCCATGCTAACAGGGGAGTCTGCAATAGTGTGCAGAGCCACAGAGAGCCCAGCCGCCTGGGGATGAATGATTTATCTGCTGAGAGGGAGGCAGCAGCTAATGGAGCTGGATGTACGGCTGCAGAGGATGGAGGGGGGTGGAGGAAAGACAGACAGAGACAGAGACAGGAAGCTGAAACAGAAGGAGATTCTCACTTTGTCTTTTGTTGCATGTGGCTAACAGACCAAGCAGTGTGTCTGAGTGTGAAACAGATGTGTGTTTGTATCTGGTTTTGTCTGCTTCATATCACTGTAAACTGTGTTTGGATAAAACAAGACTTCTGAAGACCTCAGTGATCGATAAAGAGAATAATGCTCAGCTGCAGCCCAGTCAGTGATAGAGGAGTATGGACTAATGCCCTGAAAGTGAGGTCCTCTTGGCAGAAATATGCAGATGCTCACTCCCAAATAGGAAGTGAAGTGTTACATTCAGCATGCTGTCAGGAGCCAGGATGCACATAAACAGACTGGTTCAGAGCACCATTGAGTGGGAGTTCTGTGTCACTGTTAGCCAAACTGGTGGAGCAGTGTCTCTACGGGTAGTAATGTAATACTAAATAGTAATTTTGTGACAACATTTATCTGAGGTTGAATCATTATGAGTTTAATGCTCCTCAGAAAGATATAAAACACTTCATGACAGAATTTGTCTCTAACTGGTGCTAACACCTGTTAGCATCAGCTACAGTGCTAATGACTTTTGTAGAAGCCACTTTGCGCCAATAAAAAAATGTTGATGTGGTCCTACAATCTAGTTCTTTTAGAGCATAACCATAGACTGTATAGAAAAGTGGTCACAGCCATCCTATTTGACTACAAACACTTGGGAGTGGTGATTGGAAACAGACTGGACTGGAAATCCAACACAGAGGCTGTGTACAAGAAGGGGATGAGCAGACTATTTCCTGAAGAAGCTGAGATCCTTCAGTGTGTGCAGCAAGATGGTGGAGATCTTCTACCAGTCTGTTGTTGCCAGCTCCATCTTCTTTGCTGCTGTTTGTTGGGGCAGCAGCATCAGAGCCAGCGACACCAGCAGACTTGATAAGATCATCAACAAGGCTGGCTCTGTGGTTGGATTTAAGCTGGATTCTTTTCCGACTGTGGTGGAGAGGAGGGCAGTGAAAAAACTGCTCTCCATCAGGGACAATGAGGAGCATCCTCTCCACCTCACATTGGACAGACTGTTGCAGCTCCGCTGTCGAAGGGACACATGCAGGAAATCATTCCTGCTACATTTAGAATAAGACTTTATCCTGATGCCACAATATTACACACTGTTCATTTGCACTATTTATAGTAAAATTCATCTGTATTCATCTGTTCATCTGTATTTCACTGCACCCGTCTGTCTGTTTATTTGCACAATGACTATCATCACAAGCCATCATTATTTATCAGGTTATACATTTTTATTTTTATACTTTTAATACTGTTCTTCTGTATTCTAATTTAATTGTAAATAGTAGTACTTTTCTGTTATTTTTATATCCTCTCATTTGTACTGTGATTGCATTTCTTGCTGCTGCTACAAAGTAATTTCCCAAGTTGGGATCAATAAAATAATTTTTATTCTATTCTACTATTCTATTCATCCTGACATCATCTGTTGGTTTATGGATTTCGGTTTTGAAGCCAGGAGTTTTTGCATTTTGGTCACCGCCATCTTGTTTCTTTGCAACCAGAAAACTGAAAAGCTCATCATGTAATTAAATTGTCCTATAACATCTAAAATTTGAGGTTACTTTACAGGAGAGTTTTTAAAGAAAACTAAAGGGAGTAGTCAGCTCAAGTTACAGGATAACAAATTGATTGTTTCCTCACAGCCATCTGTGTTGGATTTCTTTCAGCCAAATGCAGCTGAGAGAGAGAGAGAAGGACGAACACACCAAAAAGGGCAGTAAAAACATGATGGTGCAGGTGAATCAGTGTTGTTTTTGTTGACGTTAACACATTCATCAATGAATAACAACAAGACACAATGTTAAGGAGGGATGAATTGATAAAAAATAACCTGGGGTGAACATGTTTCGATAAAAATCCAATCATGTGATGTCATGTGACCCGACATACCATGCTATTGAGTGGGACAATGATCAGTTTAGCTCTGCTTACTAGCAGGAACTCAGTGTCACTGTGGGGTCGCCTGGGGTGACCAAACAGCCCAGGAGAAGGGCTTTGAATCGCTCTGGTAAAATGTCCGGACCTCTGTGCCTTGGGGGGGGCGGACCGGTAAGCATGGACGCCCAAGGGTGCCCCTTCCTGGCTAAGATCAGAGGGTCGCATGGGGACTCCATCTGGAGGTCCAATCGTGGCTCCAAGGGTACTGAGGGGCAGTGCAGACAACACAGACACCCCACCATGGAATATTATTATAATATTAAAATATCAATATCAAGTCCCCCACATTGGTCTTTAGTGGAAAGAAACAAACATATTTATTGTCCTCTGAGACTTGGGTTATTATGTTTTTAATTTTAAAATAAAAAGAGTTAAATCTGTATCTGCATATTGCACAATCAAAGCTTAGTATATTCCATAATAACAGGTTTATAAATAGGTATGTGAGTATCTCGTTTAATTAATTATTAATTTTAGCCAAACTAAAAATCTAATGATAGTTTGTAAAACTGGCCTAAAACTGAATAAAATTCAGATGACTAAATTATGACTCAAACTAAATAGCATTGTTGTCAAAAAAATATGACAAAGACTAAATTAACATTTGCTGTCAAAATTAACACTGAGGTGAATGCACACAGAGAGAAGCCCTGAACTCATGCTAAAGGACTCTTAGTGTGTTAATGCTATCATCCAGCTGAGCCTTATCACAGCTGAGGCTGAAGACGACAGCGAGCTGCCAGTCAGCCTCCCATCTGCTTTGTTGGGAATGGTTGCTTCACTTTATTCATTCATGGAGCACAAACCAAACAGCTGCTTTACCATCACTGTTTGTCTCCAGTGACTCTTAAGAAGAACTTTTGCTTGAAAAAAAAGGGTATTTACAGTTAGCAGTGACAGACACATCCATGGAAAAACACATCACACATGTTACAACCACACTGTTTAACTGACTGTGATCTCATGGAAATGTAGGGCAGAAACAGCTGTTAGTGCTTAGCAACGATGGTGTTGATCAAATAACAAAACGATGCCGTACTGGTGGAGAACCACAGTAAGTGCTGAGGTTTTCTGACCTTTGCTCTAAACGGCACCACTGACAGGATCGGCCACCAGTGATGGAGGAGAGAAGAGGGCAGCAGGGAGGTGGAGTCAGCCAGGCCGACCTGACCGATGCTGAACAGACTCACTGAGCTCAATGAGCCAAAACTTCCTGGATCTACCTCCATGTGATCTCCACTCTGTCACCTCGGATCAGAACTGAACTGCAGAGACAAAGATTTAAATACTGTACAAGGCAAATCTACCCACATCCATAAAGAATAGTGTCACTTCCACACATTTGACACACTCTCGATGGGGCTTTTCTGGCCAAGAAATAGAAGCCATAGTTACCAAATATTTCACTCTAACACATTGTAAATACATCAATATGGCTTTATTATCATGAACAAATCCTGGGATACATGTTTGCTGATCTGGACATTTGGAGAAGCTTCAGTCGTATTAAGAGACCAAGCTGATATGTGAGACTGAGAGGATCTAATCCTGTAAATGTGACTACACTGATTAAGCTGCCAGCATCCCCACAAACATGGAAGTCACTTTTCACTGAGGAGCAACTGCAGTCAAGCTGTTTTATTGTTGTCTGCATTGAATATGTGTCTGTCTGGAAAACTCTCTTTTCTGCAGTGAGTTTACTGGTTGACAGACAGATGAGCCAAATCTTGCCTATGTGAAATATAACTATGCCATTACTGGTAGTCAGTATATATGTTGATGCTGTGCATATCCCCCTGAATCCTCTCTATGAGCTAGAGACCTCACTGACCAGTGGAAAGATAATGGGCCCTGTGTACTGGCACAGTTTCCAGGCCATCAGGTTGGCATCATGCAGCAGGCAGGAGGAACAGACTGCTGTCTGAAGCTCAAAATAGAGAGAGCTTTGAAAGGAAAAACAAAGGAGAGAAAATAAGAGAGAGTGGGTCATAGTTACAGGTGATAAAGGTAGTTGGTGCAGTAAACTTCTACAGACTACTGAATGTTTAAAGGTCTCGTCATGCTCATTGTCATGTTCATACTTGCATTTTGTGTTTCTACATGTTGCTGTCATGTAAACAATGTTTTTGCTTCACCATCTGTCTGCAACACTCTATTTTAGGCACATTTCAAAGGAACTGAAACCGTTCTTTCACATCAACTTGAGCCAGAAGGGCCACGTTATAAATGTGTGTGTTTAAATGGTTTCTTAACTGTAGATTTGAACAGAAATCGCTCAGTTTCTAAATACCATCTGTGTGTCTTTCTCTTTGGATTGAACATTTCAATAGCCTACTTAAACATATTTTTATTCCACTGAAACCTGCTTTATAATATAAGATGCATGAAAATTTAATTTTTTACAATGTGGAACCTTTAAATGTAATTTTATCTCCCATCTAGTGGTTAAATTTGACTTTGCATGCATTGCAACATGGTTAGAATTACGGTAAGCGGAATGGGTCAACTCCCGGGCGGCCACTATCACCGTGGATCCCCAGCCCCTGGCCCGGAGCTCCAGTCATTTTTCCCCGGACCCCTACAGCCCTCCTCCAGTCCGGAGGACTTCCCGGGGGGCACTGGCCAGCCGTGG